>JAQGBJ010003792.1:0-11715 GCA_034698345.1 Sphaeridia pumilis | reverse complement strand
AAAGCCAAGTCACACATACACAACCGGATCTATGCTCACCGAATCAGCTAACATGTGCAAACATACGTAATGTCTATCATGTACTTTCAGCTTCGTTTCTTGTCTTCCTTGCTTGCAACAACCAACAGTTCCTCCAAAACCGTCATCTTGCCTTCTTCCACTTGCTTCAAATACTGCAAGTTCGTATAAGGAGACATTTTAAACATGGAACCAAAATATACACAATCATGTAACAGGGAGCAGATGAGCGTCTTTCACTCCATGACTTTCCCCCATCATTTACATAATGGCTTCCCAACCAAAACTAACTCCGACTGCCCAAATTGTATCTACGCTGCAGCGCAGCAACAAAAACCAAAATTATATTCCACAGATATCTTAAAAGACAAGCTTAATGGGCTTTAGCCTCTGCTCTTTTGGTGCATCCAAAAAAGAAAATATAAATTTGGTCATCCACAACTGGCGCAAATGCCTCTTGTTCGTATCTGCCCTATTTTTACATCTCCTAAATTCAATTTTGAATTCACTGGAATTTTGTTAAAGGTGCTGCATTTGGCGCAATGATGGGCTCAGTTTTGTAAATCTGCGTGAAGTATGCAAGGATTGCAGTTCTGAAAAAGCTTGTGCAGAGATATTAAAATATTCACCAAAAAATATTTTTAAACGCAATCACTACGTCATTTTATTAATGCTCATGAAATGAAAGACAAAGGTCAATTTGGCTGAATATTTTGCAATCCTCAAGTTTACAAAAAGTCTCCAGAGAAAATGGGCGTCCTCTTGGAAGTATCGGCGCAGGAAACGTAGGGGTTTGTAGTACTGCAAAAAGACAAAGGAGCGTAAAAATATATTTTTCATCGCCTGCATTTGAGCAAAAATGTGGAAATCTTACGAAACAGGCCTGAAGACGTTAGCTGGAGTTCGAACAATATTGCTGTTCCTGCAAATAATGTCACCGAAATTCTGGCGGTCGAACCGGCGAAGTTGAGTCAAGCTGAAGGATCCAGATTGGCCTTGGTGAGTGTAGAAGAATCTGTCGCCATACTTGGTCCTTTCCAGTTGAATTCCCTAAAATAGTTTTCAAAATATAAATAAAAAAATGTCCCATCTTTGATAGCAATTTTAATTAACATTTACCTTAATGCAGTTGAAAGTAGGCCCAGTAACACCTCCAGCAACTGGCACTTCGGAAAGACCTCCAGCAAATAGATCAATGTCCATAGGCGAAATGTAGACTGATTGAAGTTGTTGCCAGTTGCTAGCGCTAATTTCTTCAGGTCTAGTGGTCCAGGCATCGGTCAAGGCTGTGAGGCCGCAGTATTCTCTGTAAGCGCCATAAGGCTTCACGCCATGGTCTCTGGCTCTCTGAAAAAGTTGTCACAATTTTTAGTTTATATTTTGATAGTATTTAAACAACTATACAATTTTTTGAACTTGAAGCGCATACTTGGATGTTCCTAGCAGCCAAATCTGAACCAAAGTTCTGATGCGGCTCCCGCAACAAGAAGTTGGTCAGTTCCTGAGTGATGAATCTGTCAGGTTTCTGAGCGTTTTGGTTGAACATGCCGTTCAGTAGTAGATCGAAACCTTCGCCATTGTTGAATGCAATCTGCAAATGGATTAATTTTAAAAAACTGCACACCAATGAACGGTGTCTAGCTAATAGCCTTTGTCCTCACCATAGAATCGTTAAAGAATCCATCTCTGACTTTAAAAGTCATCACACGCTGCACATCCCTCATCATGTCAACGATACCGTTGATAATTGTATGTCCGAACCGATAGGCGGCGCAGCTGAAGGCTTGAATAATGGCGGCGTCAACTTCAGGATCGTAGATGGAGAACCCGGCGGTGACGGTCAACCGGTACTTTTGCATCGCTGCAGGTCCTAGAATCACTGGAAGGTATTCGGCGTACACGACCTTTTGCCATTCGGCGATATTCAAGCGTCTGAAAGAATAAATTTATAGCTTATTTTTGCGTGATCACTTCAGACTCAAGTTTGGGCGTCAAGCACCAAAAATTACCTTGCAGTTTGGAAAATTAATTCGTCGCTCCAGGTAGGCTTCAGAAGCTGGATTTCTCCAGCAAGTCGATTGTGTTCTCGGTACCACACTATAAAATATTTTAACTGTAGCATCATAAACCAACATTAATTCAACTGAAATTTTATTAACTTACAAGTTTGCATCGCTGTCAGTCCAGGCATTTCGTTGACCCTCAAATCTCCAGCGGCGTAAGTACCAATGAGTTCATCGAAAAAATGTTCTGCTTCACTGTCATGGCTGCGGCTCTTGGCGTATTCAACAGAAGGCAAAAATCGAGAGTTTGTGCTATTTCGCAACAATCGACCTCCACTATGTTCTCTCAAAGCGTTGTTAATTGGTTCTTCACTTCCGTAAACAAACGACAAGTCCAGGTAGGCCGTCAACATGTTCATTTGTTCACGGATACCAGTGGTTCCTGAAAAGTCATCGTTTTTTAAATACATGAAAGGCAATATTTTTGTCAAAATTTCGAAATATTACCTGGGAAACAGTATGCAGTTGAGCGGGTAAAATCCAAACAGCTCACATTATGCCTGGCATAGAAACCGTCTCTGGTTGAGTCCACTTCCAAAGGCCAGCAGTCGCGGCTTCCGGCTTCAGTCGAACAGCACTTGAAGTCTGCCAAATCGAGTACTTCTTAAGAACCATTCTTCATTCATAATTATGAGATTTGAAAAAACTTAAATTACCACTTTCAGGAGCAAAGGTCATGTCATGGTCAACAATGAGACCAGTCAAAGCAACCATGTTCGTGATACTCTGATCGGGTTCGATGAGATCAGGATGGATCGAAGTACTCACGGTTCTGGCATGGGGGAGACGTCTTGGAAACCTCGAGCTGAGACCACCTCCACGAGGCTCGTTGAAAGCTGCAAGTATTTCAGAACTTTGTAAAACTCTAGCCAACATCAAGTCTCAAACAAAATTTTAAAAATATCTTCCTCACTATCTTCGTATTCAGCTGGAACCAATCGAGCCAAAGGCGTAAAAGCCGTGCCCCAATAAGGATTCTGCAAATTATTACAGACTCCATCAACAGGTCTGAAGGGACTTGAAGGGTCACAATTCGCGGGAGCGTTCAAGTCAGTACACATTCCTCCGGGCAGCGCGCGGGTCACACGATTGGGGCTTCCAGAGCTTGAACTCAGGCGCGAGACTGCCGTTTGGAAGTCTACTCCAGACCTGAAAAAATTAGCAACAACTTCTTTGGTACCGTTTGAACTTCAGTTTTTCAGGTTCATAATTTTCAAAAATTACTTCAACATCTCTTCCAACAATTCTAGGTTTTTGTTGCTCTCTTCGCCGATGGCCCTTGATTTTCTGGTACTTTTGTTGTACCTCTTAGTGCACCTACGGCTTTTGCAAGTTCCTTCGTTTTGCTGAAATATATATCAGAATTTGAATTAGCGAAGTAATCAGCAATTTCAAAATTTCTATAGTATTTTTCTTACTGGTTTTGCCTCCAGGATTTCAGCGAGCACCACCAGCGCCACAATGGCCACTGCCCATTTCAAAGACCTGTAGACCAAAACAAAAGCGTTATCGAAATCCACCTATCATATTTTCACTTCAAAAATATTTACCTCATTTTGATCAAATTTGCAAAAATTGCAAGTTTATTTTTTGCCTTATCCCTTCTCTTCCAGTTTAAACTTGGCTATTTTCAGGTGAAGCCACCGTTTTGTACTGACCTTCATTGCTTCAGCGGCGTTATTTATACCTTCATCGTTATACAATGCATCAAGATCAAATCCGCATTTCCAGATAAATTGAACAGCTTCCATTCACGGGATATCAAATTCAAAGAAAATCACACCAGGTAATATAATCTGTATTGCTGATTATTGCCATTTTATTGTGGGATCGTCATCGACATGTTTTGAGACGAAACCATGAACTGGAATCGTTTTTATTAATGCAATTACCTCTATTAGCCTGTAATCGACGTTCAAGGAAGGCGACAAAAATCCAACAAAGAATTTGCAGAATCCTTCTTTGTCACAATGCTGCATGTTCTACTGATATGATAATTCCCACATGTCTCTCAGTGAAATACAATGTTGCTGTACATTTTTCAATGAATTCGCCAATTCCAGTTACTTTTAGCCAGTCGTTTCATCAGTAACACCTGTACATTTTTAATTCAATTTCCAGTTCCTTCGAATTCGCAAAAGTTGACATTCAATTACTCGTCTAAATTCAATTATATAATTAATTTAAATTGGTCCTCTCATCTATCCGAGGATTTAGATAACCATATATTTTTCAGCGAATTTCCTCCAACTTATAGCCGGAATATAGTAATAAAAAGGCAGTAAAAGTGAAACAGACACCAACAACAAGTACTCAAGAACCTCTTAAATATTTTTTAACCTTTTGAACTTCAACTTGAAACTCTTTATTCAGCATGCATGTTCTCAGTCAGTTTCCGCCAATTTGTTAACACGTCTCGCCAACAAAGTCCATTGCATATATCAAGATTCAATTGTCCCTTTGCTCCTGCTGCCCCACTACGAATGTCCGCTTCGAAGCTTGGCACCATAAATCACTGTTAACGCCACCTAATAATGTACTTGCCACCACCGCCGAGCCGACCGACAGACCCGCCGCAACCCGCGGCTATATAAAGTCAAGTCGAAACCCGGGAAAGTCATGGAGTCGTCAAGTCTTCTTCCTCCACGCTATTTAACGGCCCAGAGACCCGTCTTTTTATCGCTTCAGATTTATTGTTTGTTTGTATGCTGTCAACGGGTTCTTCACCCTGGTGCGTGATACCCGGGTTTTATGCAGTTTCCAGTGTATCATCCACACTATTATCTTTAGTGAGCATTTCGATTCTGAATAGGCTTACATTCAATTTCTTCATCATTTCATACTATTTTATTCCCCGAGGGCCAATATCAAAGTCCATTATTTTCATTTAATATTTAACCGCAGCAAATCCCTTCGACCAAGTCCAAGCTGACAGATAGAAATCGAACAATATTTGCAGTTCCAACTGCTTCAACGTTAAAGCAAAAGCAATGTACAAGTTTCCACAAAAAGTTTACACTTGATGTAAATCTTGGAATTTTATTTTTCGCCAATGCTGGATAATGGACTAATTGCGAATTCCAGGTATTTGACTATAAATTCAGCCTTATCAAGATTTACAATGCATTCAAATGCATCATAATGATGAGATAGGCGCAATCAGCACCATTTGTCCAAAGCTTCGCCGTATTTGGCGAATCTTTGCGTTGGACGCCATCTACCGAGATTGTTCAGCAAAGCGGGAAAATGGTGAGCAAGAATTGTCGGTAGGTGGCGCTTCACTGATTCAACACTTTGAACGTTCGATATTAATATTTTTCGTTGTTTGTTGATGATTCCGGTTGAACTTTTGATTTTTTGAAACAATTTTGTAACCTTGAAAAGTTTTGGAATAGTTGCAAAAATTGAATTTATTTCTGGTTACAGCTGAAGCGGCTTTAAAAAGCTGGATTTTAGAATGTTGGGGAAATTTTTCTGGATTCAGCAGCAGCTGTAGTTTTGTAGAGCTACAGAACAGAGTCCGAACCCAAACCCATATTCGCCATCACAATTTTTTCTCCATGTCTTTCTGCTCTCACGTCGGACATACTGTTTCGGAAAAAACTTGTTCAATGGATTTGAGACGTGTCCGACACCCAAAATGATGGATTGCTTCGCAGGAACCGCGGCGGCCAGAGGGTCCTTCTTTTACCAACTTTGGTACTTCCAGCCACCAACATTGCTGCTCCTATCACCTTCAGCTTCATCCCAGGATTCATTTCGATATTCGTCCAGAAGCGTTCAGTTGTACAGTGTTCCACCAACGATATATACTCCGAACGTTCAATTTCCAGCTCAACACAGCGTTAAGTCAGGACTCGTAACGAAGCCACAGCTACTTTTCCGTATCAAGATCAAATTGAAATACTCTGCTATTACCTTTGTTACCTAAAGCTCACACATGATCCAAGAATTTAATTCCCAAGTGGCCATTGCCTCACATAAACAACGATTCTCCATGCATGCACGGCATTTTCACATCTTGGTAACTGACCTATTACTCCGCATCGGCACACGGCGTTTTTGAGATTGCTCTCCGCACCTGAGGTCCAGCTAAACTGTGGTACTTTGCTCAAGTACTGCAATTGCGGATATGTTCGAACCATCGAACGTATGGAAGATAATACAATTTCGTTATTGCTCAAAGGTCACACACACAAGTCCCTTCCATGCCGCTTTCTCCCCCGAAAAACCGATCAGTCTACTCGCTGTCACACGCATTAGAATAATAACAAAAACTTTTACAGTCTCCTATTTCGTGTCCCCACTTCCATTTTGGTACTTCTTCTTTTTTCGACGTTTGAGCTGTTCGAAGAGCCGCTGCTTGATCGGGTGACTTTGGGAACCACTTGCTCGTAATCTCGTTCATGAAGAACCTCAACGCCATCCATGGCGCTGGGTCGCCTTGAAAGTTGTTCGACGACACATCCTGAACAGTTTTGTAATTTTAACATCAAAGCATGTAAACTGCATCTTTTAACGCCTACAAGAGGATAATCTGTCATTACATCTTTACCTTCTCACCATTCAAAGGTCTCATCGATCAAAATCGTCATGTTCCTTTTTGCAGCCACGCCTCAAATATACACTTTACATGTATTTCAAGCTTTTATGGGCGACAGTCCTTGGACTTTTCGTCAACTTTGAATGGTTCTCAATCAGACCGATTCCAACGATTTTGCTTGTGACAGGCCAATTTTAAAAATTATGCCTTGTTCAAGTGCCGTTTAGTTGCTTTTCAGTTTTTTGGCCTTAAAAGCATAGTTTCTTTTTCTTTTTTTATAAAGGCTGAATTTTCTAAAAAATTGATGGGAAATGATAGTTTATTGCAACATCTCATTCTTAATGTAACTTACGCCATTTTGATTAGTTTCAGCCGTTGCAACATTTTCCCCTCGCCGACGTCCTCTGAGTCAGTGAGTCTGAGAGCCTGAAAGCCATTCCGCTTGCCCCTCTTTGGCCTCCCTCCCCACGTTTTATCCTTGGTTCCTCGAGGCCCTCCTGTCTGACACAGTCGAAAAACATGGTACACAAGTGATCCATCACTCGCGCTGACATCCGCCGTTATAGACTTGTGATACGAAAACAATTTTCTTTACAATACAACCAAGCGTACAGACAATACGCGCGCAATTTTTGACTTTCTTTTATCCATTCAGTCACATGTATTGTCAGGGCTCTGCATAGCGCTCTCCAAAACTTTTTTCTCTCTCAACAATGCAATTACGTTTCTATCAAAGCGGATTTCAGTTCCTATGTTCTCTTCTTCTTCGTCCAATTTTTGGTTAACTTTCTGATGCACTCAAAACGTTTTATTTTCTGCCGAATTCCACAAAAAACTTTCAAATATCTGCTCCGCAGGAATATTCCCAAAATGCAGACAATAATGTTAATGTCAAGTTGTAATGCCGTTTTTGTGTATTATTCATTTTCTGATATTCAGATTGTTCTTTCTCACAGTGTTAAGCACAAAAATTATATTTCACATTTGGAATCCAGATTAATTTCGTCTAGCCCTGTCAAAATCTCACGCTGCTGACCGGAACTTCTTACGACGGCGTCCATCTCCGGTCTGTCTGAATCGAAAGCGTGCTCAACACATGGAATATTTTTTTCAGACTCGTAAATTATTTGGTCAACTAGAAACCATTTCTGTTGGGTACTTTGAAGTCCGATCTTCTGACCTCAAGTTAAATTTCATAGCCCCACATCCATAACCTGTACCTCAGTAAACTTAAACCAGCGCTAAAAACGGCAATGACCACACAAGCCTTATATTTCCTTCCCCGACATTTATTGCTTTCTCCATCTACACTTTTGACTACACAACTCACCTTCTCTCTGAAACTCCATAACAATAATTCCCATCACATATACAAAACCATAACAACAACAAACCACTTTTGCAAAGTCCATTGCATGCGCCCACCATCGCCTGACCTGTAAATAAAAGCCATCTTCTTGTTGGGCAAGAAGTTACGTCGACCGACAGCCTGTCTACTGCTGCTATAGTGTATAGGAAACAATATATAAAGTAATTTCCACACCTTGTATGTATTTCTCGTGGTTTCGCTGACTTGTGACTCCCCTATTCCGCCACCGCCACTTGACTTGTTTCTCGGTGACTCGTGCGGCGAACAGGTATCGGAGAAAAGTGTTTCGACCAGAAGCATATTCACCTTTAGTGAGAGCAAGAATAGCATTTATTCCCTGTCGTGATTTCCGTGCGTGACTAAACCTCGGTCGCAATAATAAATCGCACAGGGAAACCCGAATCGGACCGTTTCCCATGCGGCGGGCAATATATTTGTTCCCTGCCTGGCCTTTACTCTCTCACACTTTAATGCCCATGTAAATCTCCCGAGTCCACTCGTTTCCACCCTTCTCTTCTCCAGCTCTCAGCTTGACGCATTTGAGGTCAACCAAATAAATATATCTGTCTTGTTGTTGCACAATTGCCCGAATATAATTGTGATTACAACAACAGGTTCACCACCAGTCAATATTTTTCTAAGCACGCAATGACAAGAAACCGAGATTTTAGGGAATTTCTTCACTCTTAAGGACATACAAAAAATTGACCTTTTTTGCAAAAATTATGTCAAGCTTATGTGCCGTTATTCCCTAAAGACCAATATTGCAATGCAATTTGAAGTTCCAAATTCCAAGTTCTGCTTGTACTCAGTAAGACTTAAAATTTCTATTTCAATTGCCCATTTGATTTAGCTCATTCTTGCCTATATTTGCTGTGAGTCTTATATGTGCATTCATCCTTTAAATTTCTTCATTCACTTGAATATCTGTTCTATTGATACACCAAACCAGCACCGCCCCTTTTGACCTTCCCAGCAGCGATCATCTCTTCTTGAGTGAATAATAACCTTTACTACCCTTAATATTCCTGTTAAAGTCATTGAAAACAAAACCTTGTTTTGACACCTCGACCCCACGTTATTCTGCCCAAATCCTGTCCACGCGATCCTCCTCATTTCTGATATCTCAACATCATACACAGATAATAATAATATAATAACACTTGGGCACGCATCCCTACTTGAACACACAATTTCCCACCCCCAAACTGACATTTTGTCCTGGAATGTCCATGAGCTGACACATTGAAACTGACACCGATCCCATCCATGTGCTGCAAATACAGATATTCTCCAGTATGAATATTCACATTGACGTTTCTATTCTCTCGTGTACTTTCACTTAACATTGCTCTAACATCTTTGTCACATGAATTGTTTCCTGTTGAACATACCGAGGAGATTCAATCACCTGAGAAAAAGTCATCTTTCCCTGGGGCTCATCTGGTAAACAAGAAAAGAATCAAGATAGACAGGAGCTGTCAGTTTCAGTTTCATCTCGATGCCCATCGCAACAATCATATGGCCTGATGGCAATCCCTGATCCGCCTGTCACCGTTGACGTCTTTTCTTGTCGAGTTCAAGTTGTCTCCGTTTAGCTTGTCTTGGCCGAGGTGCATCGTCAGTATCAGGAAGGAATTCTTCTCTTTATTAACTTTTTTCTGTTTGGTCAACCACAGGATCAGTTCTCTAAACAAATATCATAGTTCAGGTACTCTGCGATTTTCATGATTGAATCTAAAAATATTTTATACGCAATGGTTTCAATGCTAAGAGTATGAGGACGACAATAAATTTGAAATATTGTTACGATATAGTGCCGTTTCGATGAAATTTGCAAATTCGTCCTTCACCTTATAGATCAAAAGTTAATTGTAATTCTTAAAATCAAAACTGCAACAATTGTAACAATCATTTTTTGGAGTTGTACCGCCTGATCATTTACATCTGAACTCCAAGAACCGTATTTACCGGGCTTTTACGAATTTTATTATGTCCTCAGCCCCACTAGCTTGTGGTCAACAAGCCCCTGCAATTTCCCGTTTCCCGGCTCTTAACTGCCCTTATCTCAAGTCCGTATCTGAGAATATGGAAATGCTCTTTCTTTCTCTCCCTGTAAATTGTCCACCGACTCAACCCTTTGAATTCAGAAATTCTCTCTTCAACTATGTATATGCTTCATTCGAGCAATCAAAGTCAAAGGAGCAAAATGTCCTCACTCTCTCAGTCAGACTTGTTGACCAAAAGCGAGCTCACCTGACCTACCTGTGCTTGATTGCATAAGCAATGCCCATTAGTCCGAGCTTTTATCCCTTCTAGTCGTAGCTTAATTTCGTTCCACAATCACGTTTCCTCCCTGTCACTCATTCTCGTCAGTCACTTCAAGTCTTTTTCCTCCTCAACGTTGGCGTGCATGGGACTAAAGCAGATTCATACCAAAAAATATGTTGCTCTTGACTGGCTGAGCACAAACTTTTATAACTTTTTTGCATCAAAAACCTCTTGATCAAAAGTACATAAAACTGTATCAAACTTTTCCCTGTCTTGTATTCTTCCTCAAACTTGTACATCTCTTGCCAACCAAACTTGTTTCGATACACAAGTAGCTACTACTGCTGCAGCCCAAGAAACCTTGAAGGAAAAAAAGCGATCCATCAAAATTAAGTGTCATTATCCATTACTCTCAAGATGAGATAATAGGGAAATAATATCGAATCCATATACCAATTTTTTCGTATAAACCGCGACTATGTGGTAGACCGAATTTAGCGAAATTCGATAGCTACTTACTCCTCTTCTTGCCGTTACTTCCGAGACGCTGTTTCCGTACTAACTACTTTAGTATTAGTTTTCTCACACAATCTTCCGGACTACTTACCTGGATTAGTTTCACGCTCAAGTAGCACACGATTCAGGTTTGCTTCTCAGAATTATCGGGATGCAAAAACTGCATTCGCAGCAGAAACAGCAGGTTACTCTCCCCTACTCGCTTAATATTAGATGTTTATCCTAGAAACAATAATAAAATAATATTTTCTCCCCCGCACTCGCCCCAGATAATCTAATCTGTCGTATAATTCACCCTCTGCCACGTGGTTCACGGGGTGAATGAGTAGGAACGTGTCTGTGGGCATAATGCCCGATTCGGGTTGCGTCCAAAGCTGACTTGTGTAATTCCCACCCGGGCAGCTACCTGAAACCGTAAGATCATTAAATACTCTTCAACCACCATTTGATGACCATTGGAAAGAAATTTGTCAAGTCTCAAGGGACATATTCAATTTCATAACAACAATTTTATATTCACATTTCAAAATTCTCGCCTTTCGCCTGCTTCATCAAGATAACTTTGTCGGTGATGACGAGACTGGTTTCTCATTATATTCCAAGCCTTTACACGTACTTGGATTCAATTTCTTGTTTACGTCCAAAAAATCTTATCACCCTCTTGAACACCATTACTCGGTCGGAAGTCTTGTTGATCTTTGAAGCACCAGCGGCTTCGAAAAAGTACTATTGTTGAGACCGAATTCCCTAGGCGTTGTCAACTGGGCAGACGGTATGAGGCATCCGCACTCCAGCTGTGACCGTATACACAAAAGTTAATTCCGTTCAACAATACACATAGTACTTTTTGTATAGACAATTTACAACAACAAAAAGCTCGGGAGACGTAAAAGACCCTCGACGCTGTGTTAACATAAACACACCCTTCTTGACAC
>JAQGBJ010003791.1:0-11717 GCA_034698345.1 Sphaeridia pumilis | reverse complement strand
TTTTTGACACTACTCGATCAGGCAATCTGGGAATATGTACAAAATCAATGTTAAAATTTTTAGTCTTCATCAATTGAATTTAATTTACTTCACTCAATTCCAATCTAAAAAACACCACTCTCCGAACTATCTGAATCTGTACTTTCACCTTGTAACAATTCCTGTTCGCTCAAACTTTCACTATCACTTTCACTCTCTGACTCCTCCAATCTCTGTATTTGCAACTCCAAAGTATAAATTTTGGTACTCAATCTATTCTTTCTCAAATCACAATTTCTATCCACGTTATTAATATCTTCTCGCAATCTCCTAATTGAAACCTCCAACGCCTTGAGTTTTCTGTCCACCTTTTTCTGATGGTCTTTCAACTGCCCAATAAACTTAATAGCCGAAATTCGAGATTTTCGCAACTTTCTGATATAATTTCTGTATCTCACCACTTTAGCCTTCATTATCATCAGAATCTCAAATCAAAAAAAGAAAAAATGCTCAGTACGAGAAATATCTCAAGCTATACGAAACACACTCATTTGCATTTTGTTATAAGTCTATTTCTCTATAGCTTATTTTATGCTCCTGTCAGTAAGAATCTCTACCAACACAACACAGTTCTTTCCCTTTTCAATCCTCTTTTATTTTCTTTTCAGTCTTCTCGACTCAACTCTCAAACACCAACCACCCCAATTACAACGCTGCGCTGCGCTTTTATAGCCCAGCAAGATCAAACTCGATCAACTCTCTGTTTACACAAACACATCATGAAATTCTCTGTTTACACAACAACATATTCAATGTACTCACTACTTACTAACACCTCCCTGATACATTTAAGATTTTTACCAAAAAATCTTGTAAGTAAAATTAAGTACAAACATCAAGTAATTTAGCATCATACACAATCAATCATTTCAAATTAGATGGATGGAATGGCAGTCCTCGAAGATCGAAACCACGTCCTCGCGTTGCTCCACGACCACGTCCACCTCGCTGATAACTTTGATGATGTCCCTGTCCAGGACGCTGTTGTGGCGCTGCTCCCAACAAAGAGTCTCCTCCCCTCTGCTGCTGTTGTTGCTGCTGCACTCCCATCAATCCAGGTACCGCCGCCATCACCGCAGATCCGATAGCCGCTGCTGCTGCCGCTGTCACCACAGGAACCACTTTCTCCTCCTCCTTCATCTCCACTTTTCGCTCTCCATGTCCACCAACTTCCACTTTAAACTCCTCGGACACATTAAAAAATCCTTCATCAAACAAATTCCCATTCTTCCAGTCTTCACGTTCTTTTTGAAACTTCATGACATCTCTCTGGAAAGCCGCTTTGTCATTTAACAGTTTATTATGAGAATCACGCACTCGAACATCATGAAAACGAACGTTGTTTTCTCTTTCAACAACCAACTTCTCTCTTTCCGCAACATTTTTCTCAGAAATTAACACCCGATCCGCCTTTTCTTCTTTCTTGTCCAATAACTTTGAGCGAGCATTAAGCTCCTCTGATAACTTGTCCAACAACTTTTCCTTGTAGACAAAGTCTTTCAGCTTGGCTTGATATTTAGCTTTAAGACAACTTTCACCGTCACTTGAATCACTTGAATCATCTCTCTTCGAAAACTTTGAATCCATTAAACTCTTCTTAACACCAACATCATTATCTGAGTCAGATTCACTGTCACTTTGCTTTCCACTATCTTGGAATTTGTCTCGCGGCCGTTTCCTCTTAATATCAGCTGACTTCTCATTCACCTTGACCACTTCTTCTTCCTCTCCAAAAAGTGCTGCTACGTTAACTTGCGCCATTTCTTCTTTTAACTGCTGCACAGCTGTCAAAACTTGGCTTTTTGACACTACTCGATCAGGCAATCTGGGAATATGTACAAAATCAATGTTAAAATTTTTAGTCTTCATCAATTGATTTTAAGTTACTTCACTCAATTCCAATCTAAAAAACACCACTCTCCGAACTATCATCCGAATCAGTACTTTCTCCTTGTAACAAATCTGGATCACTTAAACTTTCACTGTCACTTTCACTCTCAGACTCCTCCAATCTCTGTATTTGCAACTCCAAAGTATAAACTTTTGTGCTCAATCTATTCTTCCTCAAATCACAATTTCTATCAACGTTATTAATATCTTCTCCCAATCTCCTAATTGAAACCTCCAACGCCTTTATTTTTCTTTCCACCTTTTTCTGATGGTCTTTCAGCTGACCAATAAACTTAATAGCCGAAATTCGAGATTTGCGCAACTTTCTGATATATTTTCTGTATTTCACCACTTTAGTCTTCATTATTATCAGAATTGCAATCAAAAAAAAATTCCTAATACGAAAAATATCTCAAGCTATACGAAACACACTCGTTTGCAAATTTCACCCTCTCGTCTTCCAATTGTTCCTCTCTTCTCTCCAAATCAGCCTCCCTTGACGTACACACACTATTACGCCAAACTAAATCTTGTTCTTGTTTCTGCAAATCCGCCAATTTCCAAACACCTTCACTAACTTTCAACAAAAAATCCTCGTCTTTCTTGATCAATTTAATTTCTTTTTGCTTCAACTTTTCTTCTTCTTTTTTCAACTGGCTCTCCTTCTCAAGCAATTTAGCCTCCCACTGCAATAATTCACTCTCCTTCTGCAAAATCTTGTTCTCTACTTCGGTTTGACGCTGCTTACGCTGCCAGCGTTTAAACGAAACCAATTTCATGCTCGGCAAAAATTAACCTTTCATCAGCAATCTCTTCTTCCCAATCAATCAACTGCTCTTCCCTCTCAATTAAAAGTTTTTCTTTTATGAGCAATGTATGCTCCTTCTTTTTCAATAAAAATTCCTTCTCATTTAAGGCAAACTCCAAACTGACCAACTCTTTTTGTTTACGATCCAAAAATTCAAAACTCTGGCTAATTTCCAATAATTTTTCTTTCTCTTCTTCTAAAATTTTTGTCTCACCATCAATTGAATCTTTCAACTCTAACAACAAATCATTCGCAACTCTCTTCAATACTTTCACAAAACCAGCCCGATTCTTCAATCGTTTATAAGCGCTCTTTGAAACCACAATCTTATTCTCTCTTTTCAATCTCTTCCACACTTCCATAACCAAAACTCAATATCATAAGATTTCAAAATCTTACCTCAACTTCGATAATCCAAACTCACAAATCAATTTTCCTCCACGTCAATTCAACTCCTTACAAAATTTTCACAATTATTTTACTTCGACTTCAATTATTCAAAAATTCTCTCGACTCAAAATCAACCAAAAACGAAAACTCTCAGAATTAAATTTACTTTTTTCTTTCAAAATTTTCAAACTTTTTCAAAAATGCCCATCAACAAAAATTCGCTCTCTTCTTCCGTCTTTCCCCTTCCGATCTCAACGGATACATGAATTCAAAATTCATTTGCGTCCCTTTTTATACGTCTTCGGGTCTGATAACTGACCCTGTAGTCTTGATCCTCCAGCCAAATCTCTGATTGACTCATCAGCTCTCTCAATATTTCCATTGTCCTGTTCCATGTCAATGCGTACTTCAGAATTCTCATATCTTATCAACGCTCTCAGCCTTCTCTCCATGATACATCTTGAAACATATGCTTTGGTATTCTTGACCATTTTTCCACCAAAATAAACACAAAGCACCAAAGAGATTAAATAGATCATGATCTCTATGTGTACTGGAAATCCGATACCATATTTGTAGCATTTGTCGGCCTTTACTTTATGACTCATTTCTGATATCAATATCAACAAAGCTGACATCCGATATCTTTCATATACGAGCCAGACTACTACCGCCGTAATCAAAATTAAATACAAAATCACCCCAACTGGAATTTTCGTCACATGTTGCACTATCCAATGCCTTCCATCGTCCTCTTCATCATTCCGATTATCTGTCTCAGTAAAATTCATTTTTGCAATTGCTGCTTTTAAGCCATATTCATCATCAAGTATCTTTGACTCATCTCTCCAAGTCTCATCATAATTAATTGAAATATTGTGAATTTCCGGTCTGTCTTTTCTCTCTAAAGCATGATTAATAATCAAGTGAGGAATATTCATCCATTGTCCTGGTATTGTATTAATTACATGTGATTTTTCCGAATTGTCCACCACGCACGGAAATTTCGGACTTTCAATAACTTTCTTGCCAATTCTAATGTCACAATCACAACCCATAAAAATCTCCATATTTCCAACACTCTTGCTTGGTTTTTCAATCATCATCTCATTTTTCGCACATTTCAACACCATTCCTTCTTTTGCATGCGCTATAGATACTCTGTTAGCACTTAATCGTGTAATCCTCGTTTCGTTTGTTTTAATGCATTCAAACGCACATACTTCCTTCAATTTTTGCACTTTGTAATCTTTTAAAATTCCCTCCAAACAAGCTAAATACGCATACTTCATTGATGTCGCACTCGGAATCATACATATTCCTGAATGTGTGTAATCACATTCACGGAAATCAACACTATCCAACATTCTTATCTGTTTCTCATCATTCATAATAATTAACGTTGTGGGTAAATTTAATCTACACGTTTCCTCTTCCACTCCGAAGTCAATCGGAATAACTTTTAACAATCTCCAATTTTCACCAATCTTTTTAAAAGGTATTTTCACCTTGATCATTTCACCTTTCTGATCCGATAAACACTCCGAAATCGGATATCTGTAATAGTCCTCGATATTATCCATTGAAAATAATAATTCTCTACCAAATTTTTGCAAATTCTTCTTCATAGCTTCCAAAGCTTCTCTTAATGCTTTCTCTGACACAAATAATCTTGGTAACTGTTTCAAAGCACACTGACTCTCCTTATACAAATGCGCTGCCATCATATTTTGATGTAATTCTATCACCTGCTGATTCGCCAAAAATCTTGTCGTTCTTTTCATACCCTGAGACCACTTATCCCAGTACGCAAATGATGAATGCTGAATTGCATTAACCACACTTTTCAACATTTTTGTGTTATATTCCACCTTTCTGTTTATTTTATCAGCAAAATCAGTCATTCCATCTCTTACTTGAATCAAATGCTGATGATCCTCAGCCAAATTCTTTTTCATCACCTTGATATTATCCTCCAATAACTTCTCATCATTCAGCAACTTCTGAGTATCGCTGTCCAAAGCAATATCACAGCAAAATCTCGCAAACCATCCAATCGGATTCACAGATCGCTTCGACCTGACCCTTGACACTTGACCTTTTCGTCCAACCAATTCCATTCCTTCTTCCATCTCTTTTATAGCGTGATAAGTCACGTTCTGCATTTTCTCTATGTCTTCAATATCTGTACATAATCCTTGATCTCCATAACAAGCATCATTATCAAATGACAATAATCCGGGTAATTTCGGTGTTTTCGGAATCCGAAAAAACAACGATATGCTTCCCTCGTACAATCTGACCTCCGGAAATTTTTCTATATAAACTCCAGCATCAACTTTGACACTCTCAGCCCCTGCATTCCACACAAGTCCTAGCAAAATCAATGCCCACATTTTTACTCCAACTTCTTCCACCACAGACTCCAAAATTCAACCCTTTCAATCAAAATTATATTCTTCTCAAATTAAAATTTTTTCAAAAACTTTCCAAAAAGTCCAACTTTCTTATGACTTCCTTTTCCAAGCTCTCACTCCAACCCACTGACTCTAGTTTTACAAAATTCACACTTTTATATCCAAAAATTCGATAGATTATCTAATATCTACCCGCTTGATATCGATCCACCGGTCTCCTCTCTCTTCCAGATCTCCTAACCGGAACTACATTTTCTTCGCCTTCCAACTCCTCAACGGATTCCTCTGATCCCTCCTCATCGAATTCTCCTTCTGCTTCAGAACTTTCGTCAGAACATAAAGTATGATACAACATTTCATCGTTTTCGACAATCTCACGCTCAGTTCTGCAAATTATTTTTGGCAATATTCCCATTATCTGCTCCAAAATTTTCTTCATCTCAACACATCGTTTACCCATCTCATTCATAATCATCTTAATTATTTCCGCATCAATCTGATTCATTTTTATTTGCCTCACAATCTCACACATCAATCTCAAAATTACGTCATCATCAACACAAATTTTCAATTTTCCATCAATATTGTCCATCAACTCTTCCAGCACTACTTTCTCAACCTCCTTAAAATACTCATGTTGCTTGTATATAATTCTCACTTGCAAATTGCAAATCCTTTCTTTCCAGTCTTGGATCAAAAAAGCTCTCGTCTCATAAGTCTTCATCAAATCAAAATATTGCGTCATATACTTTACACTTGCCGCATCTCTGTATTTCACATTACTAAGAAAGAATATATTCGCAAACCCTTCATGTGCCAATCGCCAAATATCTTTCCATTCAACACTTCTCACACGTGTCCTACACAAGATATTCTCTTTCACCTTAAATTTCACCTTCATTTCATCCCCTTTCTTATCCAACTCCTTTCTGATTTTTCCCAGATGCTCCAAAATACCTCCGCATTTTTCTTCCATATCCACATCATCATCATCGTCCTTGTATTTGTACAGTTTATCAACATGTACAATTTTTAAGTCACCTTTCTCATCCACCAGCTCATAATTAATGCTGCTAATTTTTCTTCCAATTACATATGGTCCAAACTTATTTCTCATCAACTTTCTCGAATAACCCACTTTATTAACTGGCCATTTTAACAAAACCTTGTCTCCAACCTCAAACTCTTGTGATTTTACCTTCAAATCATACCGTTTCTTAAATTCTTCCTTTGCATGTTCCAAATTGTCCGTAACAACTCTCCTTATCAGTCTTAATTCATCATCAGTTACTCTTTTGAAATCAGGCAATTTCAAAATATTGTCCATCGTCGCCCTTGGCTCTTGTCCATGAATTACCATGAAAGGGCTTTGCTTCATGCTCGTAACTCGTGATGAGTTCAAAGCAAAGCAAATCGGCCGAACAAACTGACACCAATCACTTTGATCTGGTTTCGTAAAAATCTTAATAAGCTGCACTATTGTCCCGTTCGCTCTCTCCACTAATCCATTTGTGCTGCTCTTAAACCCAGACGTATAAGCATTCTCAATTCCATTTCTTTGACAAAAATCTTTAAATAATTTCGAATGAAAAATCTGAGCTCTGTCATGAATCATTTTCCTTGGCACCCCGTAGCGAAAACAAATCTCCTTCTCCAGAAACTTTACTACTGTTTTAGCTGTCGCATCCTTTGTCGGCTTCGCTATAACCATGTGACTAAACAAGTCAACACAAACCAGTATCTGTACATGTCTCCTTGAACATTTGCACTGCTTAAACTCTCCACAAAAATCAATCCCATACACACAAAACATTGCCTTTGGTACTTCGATCGGATGCAATAATCCCTTTTTCTTCTCTCGATCATATTTATGCGCTCTACAATTCTCACATCTTATTACATAAGATATAATGTTTCTCCGCATCTTCTTCCAAAAATATTTCTTCGCTATTCTTTCCAGCGTCCTCTGATATCCACAATGTCCACTCATGGGAATATTATGTCCCGCATGTAACACTTCATGTACCAAAACATTTGGCACTACCATTCTCGGATAATTTCGCTCAATATTGTACAACACTCCATTTTCTACCGCAAATCTCCTCAATGTTCTCTTATGTCCTTCTGCGATTAATTTTCTTACACCTTTACAAAATTCATCATCCATCTGCAATTTCTCAACATCTTTCACTTCCAGTTTCACAATAATCTCGTCATTAAAAGGTTTTGGCAATTCATTTGCCAACAACAATATAGGAAACTCCAAACATTTACTTCCATCTTGGTGATCCCCTACAGGTAGTCTGCTCAATCCATCTGCATCTGTGTTCTGATTTCCCTTCACATAGGAAATTTTCATCTTCGGAAACTCCAACAATCTCATAGCCCATCTCGCTAATCTTCCATGCTTCTGATTCGTCGCGAATTTTAATTGCGTAATTGGCAAATGATCCGTCAATACCTCAAACTCATAATTTTGCAAGTAACATCTGAACTCGCACAACGACCAAATCAATGCCAAATATTCTTGCTCTGTCACTGTATAGTTCATTTCGCTTTTCGATAAACAGCGACTAGCGAAAGCTACAGGTTTCACACCTCCATCAACCACCTGACATAGAATTCCAGAAATGCCAAAACCGCTCGCGTCGACGTGCAAAATCGTCTTCCTCTCCGGGTCAAAATGTACTAAACAAGGTGGAGTTGTTAACTTCCTCTTGAGCTCCTCCATGCTTCTCTCAGCTTCCTCATTCCATTCAAACTTTTCCTTACCTTTCTTAAGAAGATTATACAATGGCCTTGCAGTTTGTGCAAAATATGAAACAAATTTGCGAAAATGGTTACAAAAACCCAAAAAAGATCTCAACTGTTTGACATTATTTGGTCTTGGAATTTTTAATACTGCCTCCAGCTTCTTTGGCAATGCTCTCACTCCTTCTTCATTCACCAAATTTCCCAAAACCTCAACTTCTCTCTTTGCGAATTTACATTTTTGCAACTTCAGCTTAAATCCACTCTCTCTAAATCTCTGAAACACCATTCTCAATCTCTCCACCTGTTGTAACATCCCTCTGGAATACACTATTGTGTCATCTATGTACTGGCAACACACAGTAAATAATAAATCTGACATCTTTTCATCTAAACACCGTTGAAAAATTTGACTTGCATTTTTCAAGCCAAATGGCAACTTAAGCCACTCAAACAACCCCTCGCAACAAACAAAAGCCGTTATTGGTATGCTCTCCTCATGCATCTCAATATTCCAAAATCCTTTGTTCAAGTCAATCTGCGAAAAATATCTCATTCCCGCCAATGCATCCAAGATACTATCAATCCTTGGCAAGCAGTAAGAGTCTCCAACAGTTACAGCATTTACTCTCTTGTAATTTACACAAAATCGTGGTTCCTTCTGATCTTTATGCCCTTGCGCCACCAACACAATGGGACTACTCCATGGGCTCCGACTTGGTCTGATAATGCCTCTCTCAAGCATCTCCTTCACTTGCTTTTTGATAAACTGTCTCTCATTCAAAGTCACTCTGTAAGGCATCTGTTTGATTGGCTTCGCACCTGCTAAAAGATCAATTCTGCATGTCTCAGTTTTCACATTACCAACTTCTCCACTCAAGCTAAAAATATCCTTGTACTCCCTCAATAAACACAAAATTAGCTCCTTGTCTTCTTCACCCAAACTCGCATCTATGCTCTCTCGAATCATCCCTTCAAAATCAATCTCTTTTACTCTCTCAAACTCACAGATTTCTTCAACCGTTAGCGATTTAACTTCCTCGGGTATCTCATCAATAGTAAAAATCTCATAAGCATCTTCCACATAAATCACATTCATTCTATCAACTTCTCGCTTATAAGCCATTAACTCCATGCTGAAATTCGACTCCTCTTGCTTTCTTCCAACAACACCTCGACCATAATCAATTACAAACCCATGCTTAATCAGATTATCATTTCCCAGAATCAAGTTTGCCCACAATGTCGGCATCACATTCACTTTCACCTCTATCTTCTCTTGGTCCACCAATCTCACTTTCACCGTTGCTTCTCCCAATGTCTGCATTCTCAAAGCCGAAATTCCAAAAATCTCATACACCTTGTCTCTGCTCATATGTACATTATTTACAAATCTTCCATCAATCAAACTTAATGCTGCTCCTGAGTCGATGATACAGGTTGTTGGGATCCCGTTGATCTCACACCTGAGTTGTAGTGCTCCTGTCCGTGGTATAATTGGGCGGTGAATTGACGATAACGCGGGCCACCCACCCGCGGCTGGAAGTTTCCCGAACCTCGTGACATTTGACTTTGAAAAGGTTGTCTTGCAAAACCTCCCCGATTCTCATAACCTCGCCAAAAACCTCCGCCTTGATTTCCATACGCTCCTCTACCACCATAGCCCCCTTGACCTTGACTCACATAACCACCTCTAGAGCCATTGCCTCCGAAATATCCACCATTGCCTCCGGAGTATCCACCTCGGTTTCCATAATTCCCATCGAAGCCGCCACGACCTCGGCCTCGGTATCCACCACGACCATCATCTTGTCTCCTTCCATTAAATCCTCCTCGATATTCAAAATACTGTTGCGGAAATGAATTTCCAACTGTCAATCCATTATCATGTTGTCTCTCATCTTTCTCCACTTTCACTCTGCTTCCATCACTCCAACAATTTCTTGCATAATGACCAAATTTATTGCACTTATAGCATTGCACTGTCTTATTTTGCTGGCCTTTATTTTTGCCAAACGGATCCATCTTCCCGACTTTCTCTCCAACTTCATTGCACTCTTGTACCCAAGACTTCAAGTTTTTGTCGATTGACTCCCTTTGCTTATCTTTGGTCTCCGCCGTGAAAATTGTCACTTCGCCTGACTTTGACGCGAGATACCGTGTCTCCGCCGCTCTTCTCATAGCCGCCAAAACCTCATTCGGCTGTCTCGGATTGGATGTTAAAACTTTCTCCATGTAATATGGTAACATATTCTTCACCAATTTCCTTGCAATTCTCTCCGGGTCCATGTTCTGATCCACCCGGTGACATAAGTCTAAAATTGTGTAGTAATAGTCTTCAACCGATTCCTCCGGCTTCTGCTTTCTCTCATCCAATTTAACTTCAAATCTGATATCTCTGGCAAGATATTCGAATCCTTCCAAAAATGCATCACATAATGTTGCCCAGTTGTCATCAGCCTCCTCTTCATTATCTTCATCCCAATTCGGGTCCGTTTGCGTCTTTTCAAGATGCCATGCCCGATACCACTTTGCCGCCGTTCCCGTCAAATAACTCGGAAACTGCCTCAAGTTAGTTAAATCATCCCAATGATTTGTCTTTGCCGCCTGTTTGAACAACTCCAAATAATCATAAGCGTCTTCAGTGCTTAACCCGGCAAACTTCTTCGGAATAACCGTCAATCTATACGGTCTCTGTCTGTTAGCATTCTGATCTTGCTGCTCAGCGTCTCCGTGATTTTCTCCATCAGCCATCTCGACTTACTCAATAATCCTTTCCACGTCTTCCGTCAACTAAAATCTCAAAAAAAATTCCCCTTCAAGAAATCTCAATCAAGTTTAACTTTCTTCAGCTCCTTCTGTAATTCCAGAAGCTCTATCTGGTCCTTATATATTTTCAACAGTCTGTCCAACGCTTGTACCACCACTTGGCAATTAAATCCCAACTTTTCCTTATGTTCCCCAATGTCCTTCTTCAAAATTTCAACTCGTTCTGCTGCTTTCAGAATCTTCTTTGTCTTACTCATGATCGTTTCGCATCTCCACCATTTTGTTATAAGTCTATTTCTCTATAGCTTATTTTATGCACCTGTCAGTAAGAATCTCTACCAACACAACACAGTTCTTTCCCTTTTCAATCCTCTTTTATTTTCCTTTCAGTCTTCTCGACTCAACTCTCAAACACCAACCACCCTGATTACAACGCTGCGCTGCGCTTTTATAGCCCAGCAAGATCAAACTCGATCAAACTCTCTGTTTACACAAACACATCATGAAATTCTCTGTTTACACAACAACATATATTCAATGTACTCACTACTTACTAACACCTCCCTGATACATTTTAGATTTTTACCAAAAAATCTTGTAAGTAAAATTAAGTACAAACATCAAGTAATTTAGCATCATACACAATCAATCAT
>JAQGBJ010003790.1:0-11718 GCA_034698345.1 Sphaeridia pumilis | reverse complement strand
GCAACTTCCCAGAGAGTGATGTACATCATATTGGGCGACCTGATTGGCGACTTCGTCTACGTCTACATGGACGACATCATCATCTTCAGTGAAAGTTGGGACCAGCACATGCAGCACCTCCGAATAGTCCTCGACCGTCTCCGGAGCTTCGGCCTCACCATTAACCCGGATAAGTTCCAGGTCGCCCGTAAGCAAGTCCGCATTCTAGGGCATCAAGTGACCGAAAATGGTATCAGCAAGGACCTCAGCCATGTGGAGAAAGTCCGAAAATTCCCGGTGCCCAAGACCAGAAAAGACCTGGAGAGCTTCATCGGGATGACCAACTGGTACCTGAAGTTTGTGCCGAACTACGCCGAAATAGCTGACCCACTTAGCCGGTTGAAATCCCCTAAGATCAAGTGGAAGTGGGGAGAAGCGGAGCAGCAAGCCTTCGAGAAGCTCAAAGAAGCCATGGCAGTGGACATCGAGTTGGCCATGCCGAATTTTGAAGACCCGATCATACTCCGAACCGATGCTTCCGGAAAAAGTCTTGGCGCTGTCTTGGTCCAACATCAGAATGGAAGAGACCGTATAATCTCCTGCGCCAGTCGAAATTTGAAGTCTGCTGAACGAAACTACGGAGCCAGCGAGCGAGAATGTCTGGCTGTAGTTTGGGCTCTGGACAAGTTCAGCGAATACCTGGATGGGCAACAGTTTTCCATTGAGACGGACAACAAGGCGCTTTCCTGACTCTACAAGATGAAGACGACTAACCCGAAGTTTGACCGCTGGGCTCGTCGAATCCAGATGTGGGGTGCTTGCATCACTCACATCCCTGGCCTTGAAAACGTTGCTGCTGACTACTTCTCCAGATATGTTCCAGACGAGGATGAAGAAGATGACGATAACCATGCCATTATGCCAGTTTCCCAAGTCAGCCAGAATTCCATCAACAACCATGTCGTCGCCGCAGCCGTCAAACTACAAGAGATGTTCAGCAAGGACGAGTTGCGAGACGCCACCTTAGCCGGCCAAATTACGCCCGAAAACGCCGGCCTACCAAACTGTTTCGAGCAAGACGGAGTCATTTACTCGTGGTACCACAACAAGGCAGTTGCGTACATACCACAGTCCCTCAGAACCAAGGTACTTCAGCAGTTCCATGACAGCTTACTAGGAGGTCATCAAGGAGTCCGCCGAACATACGTCCGTATGCGCACCCGCGCAATCTGGCCGAAAATGCGTCAAGATATTGAAGCCTACATCAGAGCTTGTGACGTTTGCCAGCGCCAGCGCTTCAACAACCAGAAGCCAGCCGGCTTAATGAAGTACTCTCTTCCGACGGAACCTTGGTCCGACGTCTACATCGACCTGATGGGCCCTTACCCAGCCTCCGGCCCAGCCCAGTACAAGTACATTCTTGTGGTAGCCGACAACTTTACGAAGTTTGTGGAACTCCTACCTCTCCGAAGCTCGAAGTCCAAGCCTGTAGCCAACGCCATCGAGAGACAAGTCTTCTTGCGTTATGGCTTTCCCCAAAAACTGGTCTCCGACAACGCTCCCAATTTGAACAGCCGAATATTTGAAGCCCTGGTCAACAAGTTCAAGTGCAAGCACATCAATACTTCCGAATACCATGCTCAAGCGAACTTCTGCGAACGTTGCAATCGCACGGTCAGGTTTATGATAACTTGCTATGTCCTGGACTCCCCTCATAACGAGTGGGCCGAACATTTGGAGTACTTCCAGTACGTTATGAACAGCTGCATCAGCGCAACAACTGGATTCTCCCCGGCTCGCCTAATGTTCAACCGAGAGCTACGCCATCCCTTTGACAATGCACTTCTGCCAGAGACTCTGCCGGTGCAATATGACGATGACAGCGACCAAGAAGCCAACGAAGTCCCGACTTCAGAGGCCTCAAGCGAAACAACTCTACCGGTGCTTCGGCACCTCGAACAACATTCCCTGGCTTGGTACAAGAAGTGGACCGAAGCTTCCGCAGCCGACCAAGAAAAGCTCTTTGATGAAGCCATCCGACGTTCCAAGCAACGTAAAGAAGCCCAGAAGCGCCAGTATGACAAGTCCCACCGTGAAGTCCATTTCGCCGTTGATGACCTTGTGCTTGTCAAGAACTTCATCCTGAGCAACGCCGACAAGGGAGTTGTCAAAGGATTCGCCGAGAAGTACCGAGGACCCTACCGGGTGAATTCCGTCCTGTCTGACCTGACCTATCAGCTTTCCACTCTCGACGGTGAAACTTATGGGACCTTCCATGTATCCCAGCTTCGACCCTACCACTCCCGGACCAGCAGTGACCAAACAGGGACGCCTGAAATTACTGCCCACGACGGAGCCGATGAAGCTGAACCATTCAGTCCACCAAATGAGCAGATGGAAACCGATGACACTGGACCCGTCTACGACCAAGGTATTCTTCCGGAAGAATCCGTCGTCGACCGGCCAACTCCCAATTCTGATGAACAGTCTCCTGATCAACATGTACCCCAATCCGAAGGACCTCTGGACCTGCAGACCGGTAACTCTTCGCATCGCAACGACATTAATGATGAAATTGTTGTTAATGATAATATGGGCACACATGGTAGTATCAGGGACGTCGCTGTAAATATAGATGTAGAACCTAGCGTTAGTACTAATTCTAATGATGTTCGTAAAAGACCTAGGACTAGAGGTAAAGTAGTTGATTACTCGTATGCGTACAGTAAGGCAATCAAACGCCGAAAAACCTAGTTCTAGTGTAAAAAGTCTTCGTATGATACATTGGATTGTTATTTTAACTGGGTGCCTCGAACGTGCTTGCTCCGATACGACTTACGTATCGATGGGGACGCCTTAAACAAGCGTAACCTAGAGCTACTGCATCAGTAAGGCCCTGGTTATTTAGTGATGTGGAGATTCCTATCACTTTAATTTCAATTCCTTTGTAAAGCCCTTAAAATTCAAGTTGGGCGGGGGTATTGTAACAACCACATCCCCCAATAACCTCTTCGTAGCCACAAAGTGGCATAAGTAAGCTAGGAGAGTTCTAACTACTCCGGTGCAATGCCGCTCCCTCTGTTATCATGAGCCGGCACTCCTTGTAAATAGTCCGCAACTGAAGTTGCGTCCTCCTGCCTTCTTCAACCACCCCATGCCTCCGGGCAAGCCAGTTGGGTTGTAGCAGTCGAGTCTTAATGTACAAAGTCTAGAAGTACGCTAAATTTATCTTTGGTGTTTCAGTCCGCCATATTTGTTCTCCCATTTTTAGACGCCTTGGCTCTCCGAGTCCAAGCCGTAATTAGAGCTATCAGTGTGCCTATCAATTTGTCTACCGGTTGATAATTTGGGTTTGTTTGATAATATAAACTTGGTGAAAAACTATTAACTTGTGTGTTGGTGCAGCATTGATTGATTAGAAGAAGAACCCGGTCGGGAGCATAAAAGCTCTAACGTGTCGCTAGGAACTAGAAAAACCTGCATCCGAAGCTAGAACATTGATTAGTTAGCGGAAACATCGTTTATTCCAGTGCCGAACGCCACACTTGCTACAAAAAGTTGACTGAGGTATGAAATACTTTCTCAAAACTCTTGTAGCCAATTGATTCATTCACCGGAATATTTGAAACAGTTTCTGAATCGTACTTCTACAGGCATCCGCGTCATGGCTTCTTGCAATACTTCAAAAAACGTTCTATGTAAATCCAGGAAGAAAAAATCAAGAAAACCCGAATACAAGGAGGAATTATTTGTTGAGGAGGATGAAGCCCATGTTCCGCAACCAATTGAACTTCCACTTCCAACAAGTAAGCCAAACAACCTTGAATACTCGTTTAAGCAACTGAAAGGGTTAAAATTAATCACTTGTCACAGACCCCATTGTTGGATCACATGAACAAGAAGCCCAACCAACATCTTCCTCCGCGGCTTCGATTACCGAATTAAATGGAAAAGTTTTGACCGCTGCGCCAAAATCAGCGTCCACTGCGCCAACGCCACCACTGCGCCTCCGCCTTCGCGCAACTCCAAACCCCGGCGAAATATCAGATTTCCAAATTTCCACATGGAAACTCAAGGCTTCCTTCAGACATTTGGCTTTGAAATCAATTAGCACTCTGGGTACTGCTGATCCAGGACATCCCGTTCTCACTAACACAACATCGGAAATGGCGAAACACCTGAAAGACATCCTTGCTACCACCGACTCAACTCATCACCAACAACTCAAGACCCTGAATGACGAACTTAAGCAGGAACTCCAACGATGCTACGACTTTTTCCATTTCCTCCCAAGAATTTTCTTCAGACACACAAAAAATGCCGCGTTTCTGACTACCGAGAAGATAGAAAATCTTGAAAAGGACTTGATGTCTTCATTGACCAACACACTTGAAGTCAACAAGCACGAAAAGAACTTTCTGATTGCCATTTGCCAACGAGTTCTCTCCACCAACTTGACCTTTTTCAGAGCCCAGAATGCAGAAATACAACAGATCGAAGAGCAGTTACACAAAAGTTATTGCGACTCTGCTTTTGACGCTTACACCGCCAACATTTCAAGACATTTATCCGGACGAATTTGCACTTTAGAAGAAATCAAGCTGGCGGATCTACAAACCGCCAAAGAGCTTTCTTTCAACTTTACCCGTCGTTGCAGGCCTACAAACGGCTGAAAATAGATCCGGCTACACACCGGCCTCATGTCATCAAGTGGCCCAGACGGTTATTTCGACTAAAGTGAGGGCGGCCAGAAAAGGAACGGTGTAGGGCTGCTTGTTTTAAAGAATAGCTGTTATTGTGGCCTGCGACAGGTGTCTCTTTAATGGCCGGCCTTTTAGAATGAATGGTTCGAGACGGCTCCGGGCGGCCTTTCGTATAACCGCCTATTCAGTAAAAACCTTCACGAAATACTGGGTGGGATGACGCAATTTTGTTTATTTACAATCAAACAGCAGTTAATCTCAATAAAGAATTGCCTAATTGGACTTTTTAACGCTGGAAGCGATGCGTGTCAGCATTCACAGTAATCACATACAAAGTGGAACCACATTGAAAATCCAGCAAGTTCTAACGATTGCTAATTGATCACTTAATTTTTAGTGATAGTATTTCTAAATTGTAACATTAGACAGTACCAACAACTTGAACTACATTACATGGTTAGGGATAGAACTTGAGAGTGGAACCACTTAACGGCTCACAAAACCGTATTTACAGTCATAAACTGAGAGCCTTAGATTAATTTTTACAGCACACTAGCATAATCTTCTAAACTTAGAAGCTTGAGTATCTTAAACAAGAGCGAAGAAGTATATAGTACATTTTTCCTTCTTAGATTTGGTACCATCACCGAATATCAATTGAGGCAGAAGGTACTTGATGGGCAAAGTGGTACCAATAACAGATCAAACCTACAAGAAAAAAGAGTTTTTTAACTTCGAAGTCTCGCTGCAATGCCAAGTCGATTTGTGAAATTTTACCTACCTAACCGCTTTGACGATTCTTCACGTTGCAGTCACTAGGTGTTGGCGGGGTTCGCATGGAATCCACAGTAATTAATTCAAGTAATCAGGTGCAAGTGATCTGAAAGAACACATTAGGTAGTACAATTGGCTTCAAAATCACAGTTTCCCTCTGGTACAACGTAATTGAAACTTCGAGCAGTACCTTTCAAAAACCACCGTTAGCTTATTGCATCTTTGGTGGAACCAAGGATGGTATGTTGTGGACGATGATTTAGCTGCATTACATTCTTTTTCATTAAGTAATCCATTGCTGTCTAGAGGCTGAATTAGCTGAGGAGTTGATCCAAATTGCGTACCAAATCATGTGGAAAGCTCCACATAGTGCATCAGCTGGTACCACGATTCATGTATGTTCAGACCTGGAAAAGGCAAACATTTTAAAGAATCTTCTCATTTCTTAAAAGACAATCACATCAAACGTCTCACATCATCTGCCACGATATACGCTGGTCTTTCTCTGGGCATCCGTATATGTAGTTTTGATACCCTTAAAAGAGTTTTGATTTGACTAAAAGTGGGGAGAATTGTTCATTAAAGATTTGCTCCAAATTAAACTTTTTCCAAATTAGTGGTTGTTACTTTGTACCTTTTTTCGAACTAATGAAGCCATTGGTACCACGAAACTATTGTTGAAGTGCTGCTGGTTCCATATGTCATTCTTTCTGCGGCGGTTTGGTACCATCAATGAATATCAGTTGAGGTACCAGATACTCGATGGGCAAAGTGGTTCCATTAACAGGTCAAACCTACAGGAAAACAACTGTTATTTAACGCCGAAGTCTAGCTGCAATGCCGAGTAAAATTAGAGTTTTACCAACTTAATCGCGTTTTGGCAGCTTATTACGATGTAGTTGGTAGGTGTTGGCGAAGGTCGCATGGAATCCAAAGTAATTGATTTCATCGGGTACAAGTAATCTGAAAGAAACATTTAGAAATTACAACTCGCTTCGGAATCAACTATCAGTTAGTATATGGTACAAATTAACTCTGAGCAGTACC
This sequence comes from Sphaeridia pumilis, assembly GCA_034698345.1. Classification (NCBI taxonomy): domain Eukaryota; kingdom Metazoa; phylum Arthropoda; class Collembola; order Symphypleona; family Sminthurididae; genus Sphaeridia; species Sphaeridia pumilis. Next base: position 5,215 of record JAQGBJ010003790.1, on the reverse strand, counting down.
TTTCGAGAACATTTAATCCCACCGTTAGTTGATTTAGTCTTTTTTGAACCACAGACTGTATATCTTTGATGATGAAGTAGCTGAATTACTCATTTTCTTTTCGGTAAGGAACCCATTGCTGTCTGGAGGCTGTGTATCATCTGGTACCACGACTAATGTATTTTCAGGAACTAGAAGATACAAACATTTTTCAAATACTTTTCATTGCATGAAAAAAGAGGAACTGCAAGTATTACTTCTACATCATCCGCCAATAAATCCGTCATTCGCTTGTCTTCTTCTAGAAATTCATTTGGTTTTGATGCCCTTCCCAATGTATTGTTTGACTGAAAGGGGAACCAAATTTGCATTAAGGATTTGCTAAAAAATTAGGTCTGTCGCAATGAAGAGTTGTTGTTAGTTTGTACCTTCAAACAAACTGATGATGAAGATCTTCGAGTGGTACCACAAAACATTAGTTGCAGTGTTGTTGGTTCCTTAGGTTTTCGGCCAGTCCTATTGCATCTTCCGAGTTTTCGTGCACCGTTAGTGTTACCAAAGAAGAAATACATTGGTCAACTTGTGGGACCACACGAATACTGCTCCCCATCTCAGAATCACAAGCTTAAGATCAAAATCATGGTCCGTGGATGCGATCCCTAGTTGGAGTTATCATCGAACCTAAAATTGTAGAATTTTGTTATATCTGAAGAAAATTTAGCAATTCCTCTTGTAGTATACTGACATTATCATGGTTTAAAAGCTTTCTACCACTGGCGGTTTTCTTGTAGCAATAATTGGTCGTTTAGAACTGCCTATGGTACCACGATAGATGTACTCATACTTCTCACCTTGAAAACCAATAATGATGTTTTCAACTAGTTTTCAACAATCTTATCCGGAGTCTAGCGGAAAAAGTACCTGTTTGGGTTTCAGTCATTTTGCTGGTAACGAAATTCAAAAAGACGAGATTTCACTTCAGACACAGGCCGGTTGACATGCATGTGGCATGTTGAACAGTTTGGGTTTACAAGTGCCTCCACTCCTGGTACCATCTATGAGAAAGATACAACTGAATCAGGTTACCAATCAATATATGTGAGATCAAATTATATAAAAATCACCTTGAACGAGCTCTAGGTCGACGTTGAAGATGGCCACAGCTATTTGATACCTTGCGGGATTTTTTCAGGGTCATCTGGTACCATTTCGTTTCTGCAAATGGATCAAATGTTTCATCCGATCATTGAAGGAGTATATGTTGCTGATTCTAACCCTGAACCACATTAATTGAATAATAAGAACTTGCGTACTTAATCCATGATTCCTTTGAGACGTTCTATATATTATTGTTGATTGACCAAGAGGGCGTATTGCTGTAGGATTAATGAAGGAAAATCGATTAACACAACGACTGACCAAACTCAATGAGGCAGAAATTTGATTTATAGTTAGTGTATGACAATACCTCGCTTCCGATGTATCGTTGGCCTTTGCAAGTGAATTGATGTGGTTCCACAGTACAAAGAGTTACAGAAGAGGGAAATGTGGACTCCAACATGAAGACATCTGGTGAACAATCGACAGCATCATGAATCAATCAGTTCCGCCTCAATCTTAATACTTTTAATCTCAATAACTGTTTGAACTTACTTGAACTATCGTGGAACCACTGACGTGTTTGTACAGATAATCAGTATTCTTCAAATTTACCCAGTTTTGCTCCTTCTACATGGCCAGCTTGGTGGTCGACTTCGTTCTGAACACGATAAAAGTTTATATTAGCTCCAATTTCGTCGTTCACACAGAGTATTTGGGAAATGAATTACCTTGTTGCCACATGACTGCCCACTATCAAACACTGCAATCAGATCAAGCGTTGTCTTTGGTACCATAGTACAATCTCAATCTCCTGGAGCTGAAAGTTGTCATGACGAACCGCAATTAAACACTGAAAATTATTTAAGCCATAAATTCGTAATATTGAGGCTCACCTATTACTGAAGAAGTACGTGATTCCACATTCCAGGAACATCTGCTCCATTAAAGCTGGAAATGACACGGCTCCTCACTGATACATATGAATCAGTCACAGATCTCTCCTCCATCCTGTGCCCTCACATCTTGGATTATGAACTGAAAAAGTTTGATTAAATTTTAATTTCACCAATGTACTACATTATCGGTAGTGCCGCTCACCGTGTTCCAGCTTTCAAACGAACTTCCATCGTGGGTAGCCAAACTTCCAGGTAGGATTCAGCTAATGGAACCACCAAAATAAACAGCAGAGTTTCTTCTAGCGAACCAGGTCTTATTGTACCACCTATATCGTGGTGCCAGGCCGTTTACACAATACAGTCAAAGTTGAAGACTGCAAAACCAAAATCATGGTGACAAAATTTTCTTCCAATTTTAAATACGTTACCAAATAATTGAGTCACTAACCTCGGCTACATCTTGAATAACACCTCAACAGTCCGGGAGATAATTAATCGAAATTAGACTTTCTCATTGACCTGGTGGTACCACCGGTGCCACGTTGGACGATCTAAAAGCGCAATTCAACTGTTATTAACTGAACAGATCTATATGGAAGGTTCAAGATCCACATAAAAACTTTCGGAACGACTAAATTCACAGAACTTACTACAAGTTAAACTTTAAGAGTATTTCGGGTTCACTCTGAAGGTCTTCCGAGACACAATTTCGGGATTGGTACCATGAAAGAACGGGAGCCAAGATAACGCCGTGGTAGGTTGTTGTGAAAATCCTAGTAATTAAACACATGACACGTTTTAGTCGCACCTTTCTGTTTAACAGGAAACAAGCAGGAAATTTCGAAAAATCTTAACCTTACCAGTAACTGTTTGATTCAAAGTTCAGCTTTGTATTTTGAAAATGTTGAGTTTGGGAAGTCACGAGAAAATTGTCAATTTGTTCTTTGGAACCACATTGTGCATTTTCCAACTTGCTGTTTCAAACCCACTTTGATGTCAATGTTTTCAGAGTAAATGGTCACACCCGCACTTCATTTGATAAGTTTCAAACTTGGATCATAATTATTTAGTTGCCAATTATAGAGAAAATCTCGCTTAGCTATTACGTGGTGCCAATCACAGCGGGAACCGCATGATGAATTATTCCCGCCTTACGGTTTTCCTGTCATCGAGTAAACACGCGGGATAAAATCAATGCAGCTATTGTTGCCGATGGCGTGATGCGTTTGAGCCATTCATGTTCGCAAAAAGACGCATCTAAGCGGCTTTTCTATGGAGACGTATGTTAAATAAACCGGTTGGAGCCAGTTGTTTTTTACACAGTCCCATAATAAAGCCGTACGGGGCTGGTTTTATTCTTTGAGCCTCCGTTGAAAAGCAGGCTACATTCGGCCTTTCTCCGGTTTTCTCCGGCCGCCTTCAGAAAGGAACGGCTCCCGATTTTGTGGCTTTTGGGTCTCGTATACCTTCATCATTAGGCCTGGCCGGCCTCTTGCCGCCTGTGCCCCTTACCGGTCTTTTCACGGTCAAGAACAGGTGCTCCGGACCGGTTTTTTACCAAAAACAGACCTGGAGCAAACGCCTGAGAGCCATGCCGGGTAAAGTTGCTCCTACACAACATTTAAGCAAGCTCCAAACCCGAATCAAACAGCACATTCAAGATTTGATGGACTGCAACACAAGAAAACTAGACGAGTTCCATGAAAGCACCGTCCAAGTCTTTGATACCTGCAAAGCCGAATTCGATCGCTTGTTTTCTGGAAAATCGGAATTCTGTACTCTTGGTGACCTGAAGCGGGAGGGAGAATCCGCGTTGGCTGGAGCCATTCAGAAGTTTAACGGAATGGAAGAACAATTGCTACCAGCTGACAAGATTCATGTCCGTCAGATGTTGAGGAACTACGCTTTTGAAACAATGTTGAAGTGCGCTCCAGAAACCCCTAAAGCTGTTGAGGCCCTGGCGAGCAAACCGCACGTTACCCTTGTTTTCGGGTCTCGCTGGACTCAGCACTGGAATTCGCCGCTTGAGATATACGTTGAAGGCCTAGAAGAACCGATTGCGTTGGATCCACACCTCTGGTTCAAAAACGAAAAGCTCACGCTCTTAGACTCCCGGTTAATCACAGAGTTCATGCTGGAAAATACGCCAAGACTTAATGTGAACGGTTTGGCCGTAGACGGTTTCGTGACTGGAAAGCTCCGCAGAAACAATGTATTCGCCAAAGCTATTGAGATTTCAACACACCCAGAGCAATGTATGGCTCCTTACTTCAAAGAACTAAAGAAGTACTTGTTGGAAGCCCATCACGTCATTCCTTCTGCTATGACAGTCATTGTGGACGATTCCACAAGCTTCGTCTGTAAACATCGCATCAACTCTGCTATTCAGTTGGCTGGACTTCCGTCACCAAAGTTCATGTTCCATACCGGCGCTGTGGCTGCAGGCTACTTCGACTCCAATTCGTTAAACAGTGCCGGAAATACTTTGTTTCTCATAGCAACTAAAGGAAACGTTACTTCTGCTGAATGCCACTTTTCCAAAACCGTCAAGATTTCCAAGATCGACAGTGAGGAAGCATGTTTCGGATCCGTAGGACGCATCTTGGACCAAGTTCGAAAAAACCCTGATGCACATTCTTTGATTCTAATCCACGACTTCAGTGACAAGAGCTGGGAAAACATGTCACTCGAAAGCCTACTGCCTTCCCATGTCAACAAGTTCCATCCGTTACGCGTTACGGATTCGCAACTCTACGCACTAGCGGTAGGTGGCGCTGTGTTCCTAAACAAGTACCCTTCCGACACGGTTTACTCGGAGAGCTCGCGACATGGACTGTCTTATAGCTTCTGTGGTGGACCCTTGAAAGTTCTCGTTCGGCCACAAGAATGCATTGAGCAGAACGTGTTCGACTTGGTTTTTTTTGAACTTGAATCGCTCCCCGAATCGCTCGGCCTGATACCTCCCCTGCACGTTTTTGAAGATCAAAACTCAGTGGCACAATTTTATGTGCCTTTCACTGCACTTATCGAAAAACTAGTTTGCAGCATGCAGCTGAGAAAAGACGGTGTTCTAGGCGAGCCAGAAATTCGAATCAGGAGTTCCAACCTGCTGTTACGACGGTTGACCATGCATGGACCTTTGATGCCGTGGAAAGAAATGCAGTTTGATGAGATTCAAGACCCGGAAATCGCCTTGTGGGAATTGAGAAACCTTGAAACAATGTCAAAGAAGTTTAAAA
>JAQGBJ010003789.1:0-11720 GCA_034698345.1 Sphaeridia pumilis | reverse complement strand
CATTTCCGAAAGTCTATTCTTCTTCCTCACTTATTATTACTCCGGCTCTAAGTACTTCCGGGGAGTGACAAACTGCACTGGACTTACAAACACTACATTCTTACCAACCGCCTTACCCAGACGGAAAGCAAATACAACAGCCTGAGAGTGAGTCTATACTGCCCGGCTTCAGAACGGGAAACCCAGCGCTCGTCGAGTGAAGTAAATAATCTACAAGGTCCTTTTAGTTTCGTTTGTTTGCGACCTCTTGAGAAAAAGTCTTGACTTTGTGTAGCACGTCTTTTAGACGAGCTTCAAATGAACAGCGACTCGGCGACGCTCGCAGCCCCATCAAACCTGTCCATTGTATATTTTATTTTTGAGTGGCGTTATATACTCTTCATTTCTTCGCATGTCCACTTGAGACACATGTCACTTTTTCCCTCCATATGTTCCTTCCCTTGACTTTTTGAAATTGTCTTTTTTTGTCGTCTCTTTTCCGAAAAGTGCACATTAGTTTTTGTGTACGAGTCCCACCAACCTATAGCCATGTACGCACGACATACGGAAAGACTTGTTCTCCAAATGATTGTTCTTACTTAACGCAACTTTTTCTTTTGAGCCGGGGATCGCAAGCACCAACTTTTCCCCGCAGTTGTACAAACAATTTTCGAATCTGTGTATACGCACTTGTAAACTTTTATCTCTCGCTCACACTTTCTCCATAGCTCAACCAACTCTTACTTTCTTATAAAATCGCCGGGACGGTTTCCCTGGCTCCAAGCGCTGTACATTTTAATTGAAACTTGGCTCCAAAAGTTGCAGTGTGTAGTCTCTGTCCGTATTTACCCACTTGTCTATCTCAGCTGTTAGTTGGGCGAAGTCCCTTTAAAGTCGGCCACGCCCACCCACCACGACATGGTCGCTTTGTCCCTGGAAATGTACCTTGGACGATTTCCACTTTTTGTTCCTTCATTTCGTTTCTTCATTCTCCCTCTTCTGACCACTACGACTTTTGTGCAGGCGTGCGAAAAATCCAGAAACTCTATTAAAGGGTACGAGTCAGCAGGTATCTTTCGGGCATTGTGTCCTTCTTGCCAGACTTTATATATTTCCTTGTTGTCCTCCTTGTGTAGTTTCCTCATAAACAAAAGCCTGGCACATAACTTTGGTTTTCTCGAGGCAATCATGGGGATGCGGACAACACCTCGACTTGGTCGGTGGCCCCCGCGGTATATATTCGAACGAGATTCATGTCATTTTGTGGGCCAGCTCTATATACTATTAGCATTCTCGCTGAATCCTTTATGCCTCCACGCACGAATGAACTTGCCAAGCTCCCTGACTCTGAATAAATCCTTTGATTTCGCCCTACTGCATTCTAGTCAATGACGGCTACACAAGCCTCGTTCCAGACGCAGCAGCAACTTCTTGCTGGGCACCAACAGTAGACCGTAAGAGAAACACAACGTCTTCAAAAATCCGTCCAGCTCATAATTGATCTCTTATATATTACATTGAGAGTCTGGAGCCCAATTTCAAATTAATACGCCCGTCATTCACCCGGCCTCGCAGACCATCCATCCACTTTCACTACTCCCGCCAAATTTACAACTCATGTTTTCTTCCCGCATCACTCCACACGTATATCCTCTTCCTCTTCTTCCTTTTCGCAATCCCTTCAACTTTCCCTATAAACACATGTACGTGTATACATTTCAAAGAAGAAGCAACTCAATCTCTGGAAATCCCTTCCGAGAACTCTTTCTCTTGCCTCACTCAAATGTACATGATATTATCAGATTATCCGCATTTCTTTCCACTCGTCTACATAACGAAACATGTGTATCAAAGCGTAATTTACCTCTATTCATCATCACGGATCCACTTTCTTCCCCTCCTTCGTCTGTCTGTCGCCGCTCACCGGAAACTAGTCAAGCCCGAAAATGGCAACATCCACTCACACGTACAATGTGCAGATAATGCCAAATAATATACGCACACACGCATACAAACCGTGTCCTTTCCACTCACACACAACAATAATTCAGTTATATATATCATTTAACCCATTCTCGCTATACCGCAAGCTTTCTCCATCGCTGAATCTTCCCAGCATCGGCATGCACACATATGGCCTTTTTAGCGGTGAGAAAGTTTGTATATTTCTTGTTGGCCGCGCCATTTCCTGACGTCTCGTGTCATGTTTCTATCGCCAGCACAGCGGGATTTCGCAACCACACTCTTCAATCTCGTCGTCGTCCGTCTTCCCAAGAACCTCATGCGCAATTCTACGTCCATATAGGCATACATGCCTCATATTGCCAAATCTTGTTGTTCTTCTTATTTCGTGCCTCCTTTGTATACACACAGCCTCGTGCCTTGATCTTCTCTTCTTTCCTTTCTCTCTGCCATTTCTCCGCAAAACCCAGCTTGAACGCCCCAGGCGCCGGAATTACTTCGTCTATGGATCACATATTTTTGCACAATATCGCCACTAATTATTTCCTTCGTGGGCCCGCCAGCTTCCTTCCGCCTTTTAACCTTGTTCCTGTTTACTGAGGAGCGAGAATGAAATGGAACAAGCTGGAGCGAGCGACCAAGATTCAAAAGTTATTAAACGGGCCGCACCGCCAATACTTTCCAACCTCAAGGGATCCCAAACTTGTTTGATCCTTTGAAATTGCTCTCACTTTTCCAAACAGGCCTTAAGCTTTGCTCATTGAAATATTTCACGTCTCAACACGTCCCCATCATCACCTGCAAACACGTCAACTTTTTTTACCCTGCTCTCTCAAGTTCCGCCAGCGAATCTGCGCTTCGGCAAACGCTTCTTCGATCTGCCTCCCAGCAACTTTAGCTCTGCTGATAGGAGCCGTCAACTCACGTAATGAATTCCAGCCTTGACAAATTCTTTTTCCTGTATACGCATTACTACACCAAACTTGTAATAAGAAGGCTTTTAGACGCACTGCGTCCGCTTTTACAAATGCTACTTCATCTATCACAACACCGCCACTTTTGCTATATATTTTTCGCTTGCTGCATCACAACTTATCCCATTAAAATACATGGAGCTTTACATTATCGACCAAGTTTTTCCCAACTAAAATAAATATAGCCAGCAGCAGCAGCACATACATTTCATTTTTTTCAAGTCTCCGAGCCTTCGGGGATCCATACGTCTTGTTCTCGGATGGACGTTGCAAACAATCATTACCTTTAATTGTATACTAAGAAGGTCGACCAAGAACCCATGTCTACATATGGACACGTTTGCTGCTAAATTCACAACCTAGGCTTGCTGGATCGGCCTGGAAATTAGTTCACGCACCTTGGGACCACACGTACACCTTTGCTGATTTATAGCCCTGTGAAATTGTTTCACGAAATTCTCAAGGGGGACACACACAACAAGGCCATGTTGTACCCGCTTCTAGCGCTTCGCTCTATCCAAGAATCATAGTCGTCAGGTCAACCTTTTTGTTCGATATCAACAAGGATCCCGCTTCTTTTCTCTTCGAATCACGCTCGCCTCTTTCCAAATATACTACATTTCTCACGACAATTACCAAACCTCAAGTTGAGCCGCTTAAAAGTTATTCACTTGATTTTACCCCCTCTTTGTCATCAAGAAAGGAGGAGGAGTCGCCTACCTACTAGAAGGCACGTCAAATTGCATGTTCCAGAAGCCCTGGAGCCGGGAACAGGTCATTATGCCCATTACTGGGCGGACCTTTCCCTGTCAGTCGTGTCAAGCGCACCTCAAACAACGTCAAACAGTTTTTGAAATTGTTGACTTTTAATCTAACCCATTTGGTCATAATTTATTTATCGTTCCATTACCGGCTCAAGCAACTGCACGTGGATTATTCGACATGACATGACCTTTTTGTGCCCAAACTAGTAATTTCGAGCGCATGAATGAACATAAGCGAGGGGACGACGTCTTTTGGTTTTGTTGCTCATTCCGGAAAAGGGTTGAAGAAGTAAAAAAATCATAGAGCTTCCTTGAAACAAGCGCTCCTGTCATGGCCGTCGTTGTAGTTGTTGTCAGAACACGAGTATTAGAGCCGACAGCCGACGACTGTTTACATTCTCCCTTTATCTCTCATTACACGACCAAATTGATGAGTTAGCAAAGACGACCAAGTTTTTCCATTTATGCCCCTGTTTTTCTAGACAAATTCGCCCGGGGACGAGAAGCGTATATATATTTGTACATGCGGCGCTAATAAGACGGCGACGCATTTCTTTTTTACTCGCTCAAGTTCCGCCGCCGATCCCGTCAATACTTTTCCCTTGGTTCCCGTGGAAGGTGTCGAAAAACGTGCTCTTGCCCACCTCTCTCGTCTGTGATAAATCATAAGCCATGATTTATTGGCTCGGCGAAAAAGAATCCTGCCACAGATCCCCTCTTAACATGCTCGTCAAACTTTGTCCGCCAAATAAATATTGCTCATCATCAATCCCCCGCTCCATATTATACTCTCAGCATCACAAACTCTAACAACATTTCCTTCATTAAATTTAATACATCCCTCATCAAAATCGCTATTACTTTAATAATAAAAAATTTGCAAAATTTTATACTACACAACCCGTCATCAAATTCCAGCCCAATAAACGACTTCAATCAATCCTTGTGAGAAAACAAAACAGCAGCTTGTCAGCAAAATGTCTCGACGCAAAATTGCTATTATCCTCCTTGTTTATCTCCCAGTCAACTTTTTAATTGGTTTCCATAAAATCAACACGTCCTCTTCCGCCCGTCCATCGCGCCGCATTTGTTTGCCCATCGTCTGCCACACGTGCTCTCGTTTCCCGACCCGGAACGCTCTTTAGTTAACAATCTTGTGACAAAATTCGCCGAAAACTTTTGCCAGCCTCAGGACTATATAGCAAAAAGTTGTTCTCTTTGCTTACATATCAGCTCAATTTTCCCACCAACCCACTCAACAAGACTCGTGTCAATCCACAACACCTTTCACTTGCAAAAGAAGCACGCGTGTGCATATTATTTCGCCATATATATCAAGTTTTGTCACATATATACATTCTCCAGGTGACAAATTGCACAGATCAATTTTTTCCTACCTCGCGATATACTTTTTTCCTCAAATTGGACACGGAGAAGGACAACGCCACTTTTCCAACGACCATCCTTGAACTTGCCGGAAAAAAAGTGTAATTGTATCTGTGGATGTACAAATATAATATGAGCTCAAGGCGCTTTTACGTCATTATCCGTTACTTATGAAGCTGTGCATATGGCGAATATATGCGAAACCGGATGTCAGCAACTTTGGCTGGGGCTACTACAACAACAAAAGTAATGAAATACACCGCCGGGATTCAAGCTCGCCTCTAAAATACTCTAGACGTGGTTCTTTCCCGCTTTTTTTGTTTTTCGTGAAAGTAATCTGGCTGTTAAACAGTTGTATGAGCTTTTTGGTCTTTTCTCTTTTCTTGCTGTGTATATACACTTTAACGCGTTTCTCTCTTCTTCTTCTTCTTCTTTTCTGCCTAAAAGACGTGAATGAAGGTAATCATAACTAGTGAGAACAAAGAGTTGAAACATTTTCTTTTTCTCAATTTATTCTCACTCGCCTCCATCCACCAACTTTTTATTCTTGAGTCTCTTGTTCACTTTCTCTCTCCTAAAATCTCTCCATGCTATGCATTAATGAATCTCTTTTCTACTGTTTTCTCTTTATTCAGCCAATTTGCTTTAAACTGCCCATATCTCGCATGCATCAGCCGTATTTTATCTTGTCTCTGCTGCATTTCCCAACACGCCATATACCCAACTCCAGTAGACTCTTTACGTAATTACACGCCCGTTAATACGCTTTCTTCTCACTTACAAAAGTCAACGACGACAAGTCAGCAAAAACCAACTTTTTTGACCTTAATCCGCATCTCAACTCGTTCCTGCTAAAAGTTGCAAGTTTGCTCAAAATCTCCTCGTATTGGCACTCGGACCAAGTTTATCCTCTGCTGACGTTTCCGCAATTTATTGCCCAAGGTCTTTCCGGACATGTGCCAAATGACGGACAATATTGTTTTAAAATCCCTCCTCCCGGCAAGCGGCCTCTTCACCCAACGTTTCTGCCCTTTGCCATCCACGTCCCTCTCGGAACAAACGACATTTCCTTTGCCAGCCAGCCCACATCCCTTCCTCATCCCTCCCGTCACTCCAACGTCATCCTCAATAATAAAAATCGCGTGAGAGCTCGTTGAAACCGTTGGTCACTTTCGATGCCGGACTCTTGTCATAAATTCCAGCTCCAACAAGAGCCCGCACAAACATTTCGCCATTTTCTCCCCACCACTAACAACAACAACAATAACAACTTGCTCACGCAATTTCATATCCGGCTCAAGAAACCCATTCACACTTTTGCCATATGCTTCCCTTATTTTCCATCTACGTATAAGTATTCATCCTTTGGTCCAGAAGCCTTTTGAAAAACATCGTCGTGGGATTCCGTAATGCTTGACAAAGAGAAAAAATATCATTTTTTCACTTACTTTCCGGCTAGAGAAGCGTCCGCGGCACATTTGTCCCCGTTGAATTTTATTCATCACAAAGACGGAGACAGAAGAAGAAGGCTGAGAGACTTTGTTGAAGGGAGCACGTGAGATCCAAAATGGGACTAGTCTCCATTTATCACTTTTTCCCAAAAACATACAAACACACTTCTCACATTTCTCTCTCCTCCTCTAAGCTTTCACCTGCCTCACGGCTCAAGGTTTGCCAGTTTCGTCAGCCAGCAAATATGTATCAGAACATTTGCCATTTTTCATACACTCACGTATAAATATTCGCCAATTGGGATAAGATACATTTTCCCTTGTAAACAAGAGACTAGAGGCATTGTAAGATATTTGAAGGAATATGATAATGTTGTTTCTCTTTCATCGCAACGTTTCTCGCTCCCTTCTTGTTGGCTCAATTGCCAGTTTTGTTTTTCCGTCTTGTTTCCATTCACATTTTCCTCTCAACCCCGTCAATAGGCATCAAACAAACAAGACATCAGCCTTGAAAAGGTACGACTTTTGTTGTATGCATACAACAAGCCGAGTTTCCTTCAGTCAGTCAACTCGATATATACCTTTTTTCTCAAACTTCAACTACAACAAACAGATGCAGAAAAGAATTCTTAAAAAGCAATTTTTCCAACTTTCACCATCATCAGCATCCTTTTCTCCATCCAAGCGACTCGACCGACCTTTTATTCCGCACCCCACACAGCTAATGTTCCGGATTACAACCAGATATCGGACCTACTAAAAACACTCTCTCTTTTAAACTTGTGCTTTGCAAACCAAAATTCCCCTTTTCTTCTTTTTTTCTTTCCTTCTTTCCGCTCACTCTTATTCTTGTAAGATTCCCCGCCTTCTTGAATACAATTTTATTTCTCTTCCCCAACTCTATGCTTTCTTTAGGTGTAATTCACAAGAATGGTTTTATTTCCTTCCTTTTCTTCTCAATCTTAGTCTTTCCTCGCACACAGACGAAACTAACTCGCCACCATAGGTTTCGTACCAGCATCCACTTTTCCACTCGCTTTTTAAAACAAGTTACTTTTTTTATCCCGCTACCCGAATACTACACGTGCACTAATAATTCCTCCGTTAATTTATCAAGCCCATAATTCATCCCTCTTTTTTCTAGAGGACCGAGCCACCATCAAATCACGTGACCCAATTATTAGCAAATCCACTCGACGACGTGGGCGCGCTAACGCAACAAAACCTTCTTGTACTCGAGCGAAGCTTTTAGCAGCAACCTTCACCTTTTTCATTCGCTTCCGGAATTGCTGCCCTTGGGCATTGGAGAACAAATTTTCACCACAAGATTTCTGGGTCATGAACCGACCGCTAAATACACCGCCACACAAGCCTCAGCTTTGTACTTTTGATTACTTTAAGTACTCTTTTCTCCCGCCAGGTGCTTATGCATTATCAGCGCAATCAACAACTTGATTACCCAGCAAGCAAACTTTTGCTTCAACTTTTGCCCTTTTACGATTTTATCCAGACAACCGATACTAGCGATAACGCACTGTCCATCGTCCATCCCGTAGCATAAAGTTCCGCATAGGCTCGTGAATGGACCAAATAATTTTTGGCGGCGTCCACTGACACCAGCATATGCATCATCGGTGACGGAACTTGTGTCAATACTCGTACACCTCAAAGTAGGCTAAAAGCGTTGTGCAACTTTTCGTTCCACAATGAAGCGCGAACCGTGAAGAAATGCACTGGTGACTTTGGCTCGGGAGAGAGAGAATGAGAAAGAGACACGGATTTCTCCGCTTTGATTGATACCGCAACTGATGAGCGTTATGGTGTAATCCTATTTTGCTAAAAGACCAAACTTTTCCCCTATAAATGCTTTACTGTTCCAACGTGACTTGGCACCAATCTCTCGCGAAAGCGTCTTGGAATTGAGTTAGGCTGATGCTGGTGGCCAGGACATGGAAATTATTTTCCACTTGGTTCAGTCCGACTCGGCTCAAGTAATAGAAATTGTGGAAATATTCTAGGCAGCACTTTTCGCTCCTATCTAAAGACATCTCAGCTGTTAGCATGGCGCTTAATTACTCTTGGAAGCGTTTCTTGGCCTGGTGCAAAAATCCGCAGTTTTTCATCGGGACCATGTTGGTCCTTGGTAAGTAATTATTGTGTAGCCTCAAGCGCGGCTTTTCCAGCGCTATATATTAATAGACATCAGACCCGGTTATGTCAGCTGTGGCCAGCTATAGAGAGTAGAGAGTCATTTCGCTCTTATTGCGAAATTATATAGTTGTGAGAGTATAGGAAAAAGTTTAGCATGTTATTCCATCCTGAGCCCATTTCTTATCTCCAGCGTGAATAAATTTACCATGACAATTTAATTAATCGCGTCTCTCATCTTCTCCGGCGAGGCTTGTTGAGTGAGGCAATACCTTGTTACAAAGTAGCTTGCGAATTCACTCAGTCATTCAGTCCGCAGCATTTTCCGCATCCAAATATACACACTGTATATACATCTTTTTCGCAACAACTCCATCCGCACAAGAAACACGTAGAAAAAGAAAAGAAAAGCAAAACCACTCGCTCCAGGGCCCAAACCACAGTACAAAAGCCCCGGCTAATATGCTGCAAGCTAATAGATTTATTTCTCGTTATATCCTTCTGACTGGCGAAAACAACAACGTCTTGTTGCCCAGTGGCCCACATCGAAAAAACAAGAAAAAGATGTAAGAAAAACAGCAGACATCTGCGCTCTCGGTAATACAATTCCCAACAGGAAAACACGGTTCCGTAAATGCTCAACGCATTACGTCGGCCCAAAATAATATAGAATCACAATACAACCCCACAGTTCTTTTCTCCAAATTCCCGCCGTCCTTTTTTCTCAGTTCCAGTCCTCGTCGCTTTCTCTCCTGTCGTCTTCTCTTCCTTAACAAGATTATTAATGTCCATTTCCTATGATGAATTCCAGCTTCTTCTGCGACCCAACTCTGCAGCCGATTTCCCCGTTCGATGCAGCAGACCCAATGTTTTTGTTTCTATTTTCTCCAACTGCATCAAGTCCTATTTAATCTCCTCCTTCCGCCACCTTCCCGATCAAAATTTAACTTGATAAAACATGCCCCAAAAAATCATAAAAATGTCCAAAACAGCCAACTTTCTTGCCGTTTAGCCAGTCAAAAGAAGCAAACGTTCACTTCTTCCCCCTCTTCTTTGCATGAAAAGTGTAATTGAGTTTTTCACACCAGTAAGTTTCCAAATCACCGCCATTGCCACCAACCAGCCAGCAAACTTTGTCCGCATGCATTCACACCTTTTCCCTTGACATGACGCTTTTGTGGGGCGACCGGCGTGTCGAAGAAACCTTATACACCAACAACACCACCACCGACAAAATACGGGCAAACAACCATGTCATTGGCCTATCGCATGTTTCCTTTAAAGCTTTTCACAAAACTTGCAACTCCAACCTGACTTTTCCATCTTGCAAGCCTCCAAATACCCGGGCACAAACGGGTCTCCACGGACCTTCTCAAGCTTGTCCGCCGGCAGTAAACTGCTTCGTAACTCCAACTCGCCCCGCGCCAACCACCTTTTAACTGCTCGACCAGTGGAAATGTAAAAAACACAACAACAACACGCATAATTTAGCACGCAAAATTTTCACCGGCATTACCTTCTTGGTGGTTAAGGGAAAAAGCGTGTAGAGGGTCTGCAGCCACTGTGTGTCGTCAAAGCCCAAAGTAAAGCAACTCTGCTTGGTTCTGCAAAGTTTGGAAACATTTTACTGCCCAGAGATTCGGTCGCAGCGTATAGCAGTGCACGGCAGGCACAGAGTCAGCAATGACCATTTCACCAAATCTCTTGCCGCGACTAATGGCAGCGCGTAAATTTACTAACCGTAAGCTTTCGCCGCCTTTTCGCTCTCTTCCATCCAAAATCTCCACGACCAAAAACCAGAGGAACGCATAGCGAGTTTCTCAATCTGCAAACTTTTCAATTCCGCCTGGACCTTTTGTGACCTCGTATATTTTTTAATCTCATTTCACAGCCGCTTCTTCTCTCTTCCGACTTTCACTTTTGCCTGTCGTCACAGAAACATTCACGTTCCTTTCCCTCCGTAGATCCACATGTCAGTCATCTTCTTTAATAATTAGCAATTTTCCTTCATTAAATGGCAGGTCACGGGGAGCGGAAACAAATGTTTGGCTAACGCCCATCAACAAATAATTTCCCTTCTCTCCCTCGGCTCGATTCTCCTCCATTAATTATTCTCTCCTTCATCAATTCACACCAACTCACTCAAATCTCCCTTCAGCAACGCTAATTGTTCCCATGAAAAATAGCTATACAAAATAGAGTCAACATTCAACTCGATTCTACTAGCCTCAAAAGCCCCACCAGATGATGAATCCTGTCCGACATTCACATGCACGA
Source organism: Sphaeridia pumilis (assembly GCA_034698345.1). Classification (NCBI taxonomy): domain Eukaryota; kingdom Metazoa; phylum Arthropoda; class Collembola; order Symphypleona; family Sminthurididae; genus Sphaeridia; species Sphaeridia pumilis. The sequence continues at coordinate 779 of JAQGBJ010003789.1, read as the reverse complement.
TTGTTTTGTAATATTTTGTTTCATCTCGCAAACACATAGTCGCGTCTCTCAGCGCCAAGCAAACAGTTTCACTTTGTATATAATTTATTAACCAAGTTCCCGTATGTATATATCAGAAGCTGGCATCAACTAACAACTCCTCATCTCGTCTCTCTCTGACCTCATTGATCCTATTAGCCGACTCATTATTGTCTCTTCAACCCTTTACACAACATTTGCATTTCCCTTTTAAATCTCATCCCGCCAAAATTACTCATTTTCCTCCTAATTTATGACATTCTTCCCTGACACTCCGCTCCGTCCCTTTCCACTTTCAACTTTGTCTCCTTTCACCACCGCCTCGCTTTTCGCCAAGCCGCAATCATCTTCCAAATCTTCTTCCACTAATTTCAGCTTGTCTCCTTCAACATGGCTGTCTTGTTTACAACCACAAACGTTTCCTCCAACTTTCCACCTAAAGTTCTCACTTCCACCCTTTTTAGCGAAATGACAAAAATATCTGCGTAGTCTCTCCATGAATATGCACGATTCTTTCTGAGCGATAATTATATGATCTGCAAGCAAACCTCAGTTTATTTTTGACACCAACCCACCTGGCTGCAAATCTGGCGCCCCTTTAAAACTGACTCATCGCACCGACCACAGCCAGCAACCCCGACCACGTTTCTGGATCCTGATAAAATTTATTCTCTTCCGACCAACGAGCCCAACCTTGCCAGCCACCACACTAATTTTCACCTCCATTATTTATGCGCTTGACACACAAACTTGCTTCCTTT
>JAQGBJ010003788.1:0-11721 GCA_034698345.1 Sphaeridia pumilis | reverse complement strand
CGAATATCCTTGATTCAGCTGAAATCAAAGCTCAAATCATTGTTCGTATCAGATAATCAATTCCAATCTTAATATTGCTTGCGTTCACTTACTTTTAAGTTTAACGAACAGAGATGGATTCGATGTTTCAATGTTACTTTGAATCAAGGTTCTGCCCATAGATTTCTCTTGCACGAAGCAAGAAATGTTTAATCTGCGTTCAACTCCAAGTCCAAAAATTCCGAATTCTACAGAATAATGTGCTTCATTCAAAGCTGGAAACAGGATTAATGATCACATTATTTGCTACTGTGCAAGCAAAGAAAATATAAAAAAAATTACTGGTGCGCGTAATTTACCGATGCGTTTCAACCAAGTCAGTCGGAACAGTTGGCGACCTGCGGCCAATTTTTTTACAGATACAAGCAACACATGCTTTCCATTCATAAAGAAGGATGATATTTGTGATCGAGTCGCAGCGCCACCAGCGGGAGAAATTCGGACACAAACTGAGAGACTTGTAACGAACCTGAACATCATGTACAAATGATCTTTGAAATCGTCGCAGATTTCTTCGCGCCTGGGGTGAAAATTTGGAAATTAAATCTTGTATCAATGTGTTTATGGACGTTTGAAGTTTAATTACCTCGCGGAGGAAGTTGGTACTTCAAATGGCGTCATCGTCATATGTTTGGAACTAGTGACCCAGTTCAGGTCGGAGGAGACTTGAACGGATATTATGCGTTCGTTCTGGAAGATCACTTCAATATTGCTTTCTGTACCGTTACCGTATTTTGAAACTTCACCGGAGCCACCAGAAGAAAGATGCAGGTCTAGTTGTAAATGTGAAGTGAACGGGCCACCAATTATTCCGTAATTAATTTTAACGGCTGCTGCAAAATTTGCCGAAAGTTTCAAAGTTGCTGCAGAAATATTTCCTGGGTGGTCTTCGTGTTTCTCTTGAACTTCAGTTACCCACAGAGAAGACCCTTGAATTCGCCGAGTCAATTTGAACCCCGAAGAGGTGGGAATCGATACATCAGTTTCAAGGAAAACCGTGGGCGCGAACGAGTCGAAACGTCCTTCCATCATGGAAGACTGGGTCCACGTTTGTCGCAATCGTTTCAGAATTTCAGGTATTTTCAACAGCACGGATAGTTCAAGCGGCGCTGACGCAATCGTCGTTCCAAAAACCCGGACGAAAACGTGTCCCCGATGTTGAAACAAGTTACGGAATACTGAAGTCATGTCAGTGGCGGAAGTAGTAGTTTTTTGGGGGACAGAAACGGATGACGACATGCTCTCTATGGAATCTTCAACACTGAGACTGAAATCCAACACGTTGTAGGAGGAGCCAAAGAGGTCAACCGTCATGTTCACGCTAACGTGACTCGGTAAAGTTCGGCGTTGAGAGAAAATTATGTCGCCCGAAAAAGCGTATCCGTATCCCAGCAAAGAGTCAAAGTGAGAAAAGCTGAAATGTCGAGTCTTGATGGAGACATCGGGATTGGTAGTAGCAAAGTTGATACGGCTGACAATGCGCTGCAAATAGTTTGAAGATGGGCTGGAACTCGTTTCTGATTTGTAAGCTTGCAAATACGTTTGGATGTAGCTGTTCACTGGAGAATATAATACAAATAAACCTGGAGCTTACTTGGTACGATGAGATTACTGAACACAATAAAAGCTTACTCTGCATTGAATCTTGCTTGTCGATGATCTGCTGAATATGATCAACTTCTCCTGCATCCAAGCACTGAACAAACATGGTGAAAGCAGCTATGCGCAGGCCCACATCTTCTGTTGCTTTCTTCAGAATCTTCAGGGCTTCTCCTCGTAGTTCTTGGTTACAAGCGTCGCGTCTAGTGGCCTTCAGAGCAGCGACACGGACCCTTGAAGTGCCCTCGGCGAGACACTCTTTAACTCCTTGAACAGCGGCAGATGTCAAATGGTCAACGTTTCCCAAAGCTTCCAAAGCAGCAAGTCCGATCAACGATTCTTTATCGCCCTTGGCCACGCAGTTCCTTCTGGCGATTTCGCCAATCCTATCAACAATGGCCTTGTATTCCTCCGCCTCCGCGCACTTGGCATTGGCCACTTTGCAGTATCGATGAGCCAACCCGGAAGCGGCAAAAAGGGCGTAATGTGATGGTGAGTCTTTCAAAATGAAATGTCCCAGCGCTTTCAAAGCCTTGACTCCTGGCGCCTTGGCGAAAGTCGCCATAAAAAAGAACTGTTCCTCTGTGAGGCCGCTTTTTTGAGTTGCATCTTTCAAAAGGTCTGCTAGAGCAGGAATTGTAGCTTCATTGGCAGCTGCCATTGCTGAGACTATAAAAAGCTTCTGCAGCTTTTCCGATTGTTGTGGGCATGCCGAAAGGCCTTTGTCCAATGTTTCGGGAAGTACTTCCGGGTTCACTTTGTCCAAACTATTTCGCAACTTTAACAGTAGTTCAGTAATGTCCGCTTCGAAGTTACCTTGACTGATTTTCGAACAAATGTCTTTTATAACCTCTTCAATTGCGACTTTTGCGGCAGCTCGTGTTCCGGCATCTGCTGACGCGGCGTGCTCAAAAAGTATAGAAGAACTTTGGAGATCCTTGAACGCAGCATCATCACTACCGGTGCTAACATCGCGTGCAATTTTAAATTGAAGTAGTGTTTCGGCATACGTTGCGATTTTTGGGATTTGGTCCATTACGACTGCATGGATCTCGAAACAATGTATTTTTGTGTAAGTTGCGTTCTCCAAAAATTGCAGACATTCTTGTTCGGAGGTTAAGAGCGGTACAGAGTTGAACGCCTGTAATATGAGTAGTTAGCACCTATTCAAAAAACTACAACCAAACCAGAGCATTCCAAAATTAACCCTTGACCTTGACCTACCGACTCGACATCATGAGGGACGCCGTAGGTGAACAAGAGTCCTCCGTCCCGTCTAGAACACCGGTTCAACACCTTGCTCTTTGTATAAGTTCCATTAGAGTTCTTGTACTTTGTAGGGCATCTTCCGGAAATGTCAGTCTGAAACCAAAAACAGGTCAAATCCCACCGCGCGCCAAATTCAAACTACAGATTTCCCGCCTTCGCTGACCTCAACCAATTCATGGACGCCTTGTTGGCTCAAAGCCTTGTTTTGGAGGAGCGACACGATGGCTCTCTTGATGTTCACAGTCCACGCAGGCTCATCTTTCCTCACGCAGAAGCTGCCGATGACGCCATCTTCCAGGGTAAATTGGGCTACTGATACCTCGATGCCTTCGACAGGTGCCGGCGAGCTCTGAAATTAGGCGCCAAATTTAAAACTCAATCCTTTCATCTCCTTCAACCTTCAAAAATACAACGGTCTTACTCCATCATTGCTTATCGCGAGTTTATTGACTCTCAGAAGAAAACTGCATGGGGTTTTGGCAATGAGCTCGACTTGGGCCAGAATTTTAGTCTTATTTGATTTTTTACCCTCCGCAAAGGTCACAACTGTCGATTCAAAATTGTAGATGTATTCTCGGTTAACAATATACTTGAAGGGCCCTTTAGAATTGCATGAGATGTTGTAATCATCTCTTTGGCTTCCCTGGTGAAGGTTGCCCCAATCTATTGAAATAAATAATTTTGCAAGAGAGTGAAATCAAGATCCAATATTATTTAAAGCAACAATCGAAATTTCTACCATCTTCTTCCGCTTGAGCTTGACCAAGATTGTTTCGGAACTGTAACGGGCCACCGACAAGAAGTAAACCCAGCACAATGGGAATCCATCGACTTGAAAATACCACACTTGAGCTTACTTCCATGTCGAATGCAACGGCTTCACAAACACAACTGACTGAGAGAGAGACTGCTCGACAAACGCTTTTAAGTTTATTAACGCATAAATATTGGTCAAAGGTTATCGCTGGACGAGTTCTGGTGAAGTTGGAACTCAAGCATAACAAATTATGTTTTGTTGCCTTTGATGTTCAATGTCGGCGAAATGCAGGCATCATGATCATGAATTCCGTTCATTTGCAGAAATTCATCTGAAACTTCAGTTCTATGCTTCTTTCTACTTGACTCACAAGCGGCAGTCGCTCCAGGTTGGACCATTCATCTTTCATCTTTTACTGCTAGAAATGTTATTTTGCTAACGTATTTGACCTTTCGCATACAAAATGACTCGAAACAGTTAAAATGTCGGAATTTTTATATTATTATCATGAGAAAAAATTGAAGACGAAAATCACAAAAGTTGGAGGGTACACATTGTCACAATATTGTCAACAGTGTTCTTCTACCCCCCTTCTTTTGTGATTTTCGTCTGCAATGTTTCCTCCTGACCTTTCGGATGTCTAAAACTAAAACCAACAAGCAAGTTTGCATCAGACATACTCATAAACGCTGTATATGTTTGATTGCAAATGCTGACCACAACTGACCGTGCTCTAGCGAAAAATATCAACTTGTCTCCTATCTACGACTCAACGGCGTATGTATAATTCCTCTCCTACGTTCTTCTATTAGTTTGTCTTTCTTTCTATACTACACCGTATTGTTGGAAAAGATGGTTCCATAATATACAAAGGCCGCCAATAAAATCCTGGCTTCTTGAAGGTCAAGTCTTGAGCGAAGCTCGCTTTTGGTGAAAGCGATCAAAAACTTCATAAAGACCGTTAGAAACAGCTTTACCAGATCCGGAAATCAATCATCTTGTAACTTTTTAAATTTATCACCAAAGAAGAATATGCCAGCAGAAATCAGCAAAGTTTAATATAGTGAAATGCAGCTAAACAGGATCAAGAGCAGCAAACGCCATTCAAGAGCCCTAAAAGCGCTAAAAAAAACTTCAAAGACGGTAAAATCCATTTAACATGAATCATGTACTTCTTCCCTCTCAATCGTCAGACTGGTTCCTCCGATGAACCACACTGACGCACATCCATGCGGGGAAAAATTCAGTTTTTTGTCGCTTAGCTTGCCGTCCTCCAGGAAATTGTGGCTCAACGCAAATCCATCTGACACTGGAGTTTACTAGCTGACCCATTACTTACGCTATTTCATTGACGCATCTCACTATTCTTAACATGTGAAGTAACTCTAGATTGTTTTGATTGTCTTTTCATGGACAGGTTTTATTGAATCAAACTTAATTGAAGGAGCGTTTCTTTGAAGGAGTAGAGACAATAATTGCAAGTAACTAACTGTGTGATTCATTCATGTAGTTCAGGTTTTGACATCATCATATGTTCAATGCATAACTCATAAAACAATTCAAAACCCAAATGTAAATAACTCCATATCTATCGGCAGTTCAAAGACTATTCAGTTTTATAGCTCGTCATTAAACACCGATTGTTCTGATCCGACACTTGGGCCTTGTTCAACTAATCCCGTTTAGCCTCAAAAGCATACCGCAGACAAAATCCTCCGAATGGCCTTCTACTACATTATGGCGAATTCAACGTTCAACGCTCCTTTTCATTAGAACCACACAAATCGATTTTCAATAACCAAAATAGCAGAACCAAATCTAAAATTGCTTCAAGAACATATACTATAAATATAAGCTGCAGAAACCAAACATCACGCAATCTACTACTACTGCAAATGGCTTCGTGGTATCTGACAAAGACGCCCTTTACTTGCTAGCAAAATTCCAAGCTAAAACTGGACATTGATTACAGTCAGCTGACTGACCGACTGCGCGCATTACACCACTATGACATGCGTTACAAAATGGACAACTTGTCACTACAAACTTATCGCAATTACACGCTCACGATCCTGTCCAGCCTAATGGCTTTTTCACCTGTCCAAAATACTTGTTCAATGGTCAGAAACAGGAAAAACAAGATTTAAAATTCTGTCAACCATCTCTCTCTCGACTCTCAGGTGGGCTTCATAACATCCAAACATGCTCATTTAACAGGGTGATGAAAAATATCGCGTGTCATAATAATAAGCACGGCAATATAATATAATCCTCCATTGTTGATAATATATATTTCGAGACCTTTCAAACTTGGTCATAAATTTCATAGCTATCAGATCCATGCGAAATGGGGAATCTGGACACACTTAGCTGCATTCTTCTCTCGAACTGGTCGCAGTGGGTCACTCGTTTGTGCGCATTCTGCATTGCCACGGTGAAATAATTCTGCGGGAATTTTAAAATTTCGCTGTAAAATTTTACACTAAAATTAAAGCCCCAGGCTTTTAAAAATTTGTGGTGGGAGGTACTTCAAAATGGCGCCAAGAACAGGTCTCTGGGACAAGGCTCGAAGCAAAGCGTTCATCAAACATGAGTTGATTCGAGAACCAATTGGGGAATTCATCGGAACGTTTGTGCTTTGCGTAAGTCTTCTGCCTGAAACGTTGGAATTAAAAAGAGGCGCCTGAAAACATTAATGGTTTTTTCACAGTTGATCGCCGTTGGATCTGGCATGTCCGGAGGGATTCTTGGCGGACTTGCAGGCGCTTTGGGATTGTACTTCGCAATTATTCTGGTTGGTGGCGTTTCAGGTTAGTTCAGCTTTAAGCATTGATACTGTTGTTTTGAAGTTCAAGAATTTACAATTTTGATACGTCCCCACAGGCGGCCATGTTAATCCAGCAGTGACCTTGGCTTTATGCACCGCTGGAAAATGCCGTTGGATCAAGTTGCCATTGTTCTGGATTATGCAATATTTGGGCGGATTTCTTGGAGCTTTGTTGGCTGGTGCAGTATTCTATGGTACGTTTTGTGACAATACTGCGTTATGCTTTGTTTATGGAATCTCTTGACATAATTTTTGAAGTGCAGAAGACGCTGGGAACTATGCTTCAGGAACCAACCAGACTCTCCTAGCCTGCGGGGCTTTCAGCTTCAGCTATCCCACGACTTCGCTCGGTTACGGATTTTTATGCGAGGTTGGTTAGATAAAACTTGCCAAAATACAACTTTATTTACCATTTCAGAAGATAAGAATTTGAGTCATTTTTTTCAGATTCCCTTATCAGCTTGTTTTATAATGGGCCTCTTTTCCCTCATTGACAATCACAACATGGGCGTTCCCAAATCCCATATTGCAATCTTCCTAGGCTTGATTGTAGGCACAATTGGATTCACTTTTGGAAAGATTTCTGGTACTCCAGTCAACCCTGCAAGAGACCTGTCGCCGAGATTGGCAGCGCTTGCCTTGGGATGTCCTTCACATCGGCTTTTTCAAAACACAAAGTGCGAAATCGATTGTTTGCTTGTGACGCGCCCTCTGGTGGTAGATACCTGGCTGAATATCTTTTTGACCTTTTTGCAGGAACCAACACTGGTGGCTGGTTGGAACGTTCGGACCTTATATCGGAGCAGTCCTCGGTGCTCTCATCTATATTTTCGCCATTGCCGCACAAGATGGCGCTGAGGACAGAGTAGCCATTTCTCCAACTTCAGGACGGAGCACCACGAAAGTGTATGCAGAAACAAAGGTGGAGGAAGCTGCCACATAATTTCATTTGTTTTTTCGTCATCACCTGGAGATTGACCAGCTGCTTTTGTCCAATCAATTTTTCGTATAACTTTTTCTGGTTTCTGATTGGTTCCTTAACATTACTTTGGCTCGCTTTTGGCTCCTACTGATGAACTGCTTTGGTCAATCTGATAAAGCGAGGCAGTAAGTAAAAGTAGCAAGACGTGTGTACAAAATTCTCTGAAACTGCGCAGTAACAAGTAAAAATTTAAAAAATGTAACTTTATTTGGATATACACTACATTTATAGGACATTTTCCAAAAATTTCCGTGTTCGAGTTGACTTGTTCAACTTGACCTATTTTGACATGTGTAAAAATCACAACATCTCTTCAGTATCTGCTACTTCCAATGCGCTCAACGCTGATTGAATTAACTGTTTCAGGTTCGTAAAGTTCGGTCTCTGGCCTGGTTCCACCGCCCAACAAACTGCAAGTACTTGCTCATAAAATTTCTGCGGCATAGTTTGAGGTTTTTCCAAGCGCATTCCCTGCCGAACCAGCTTATCAACGTAGTCCAAATCCCAGGTTTGATTAAGAAACGGTACATTGCCAAAACTAAAAATTTCCCAAACAGTAACACCGTAGCTCCAGACATCAGCTTTCGAAGAAAATTCCATTCTAGACAAAGTTTCTGGAGAACACCATCGGAAAGGAAGGGAACACGTGGTTTTCTTCTGATAAATTTGTTTCTGGTATACATTTCTCGAAAAGCCAAAATCGCTGATCTTGACAACGCTGTTATCGAACAAGAGAATGTTTCTCGCTGCCATGTCACCATGAACGACATTTTTCCGTTCAAGATATTCCATTCCCATGGCAATCTGGTGAGCCCAGTCCAGGCACTGTCGCGGTACTTTGAAAAGCGGAGTTTCAGCTTTGCAACTGGCTGACGGTTCTTCGGCGGAAACTGTCGATGGCATCGTGCCCACATTCTGCAAAAAATATATTTCTAGTCCAGATTCGTCTCAGTTTCAAACTACAGTTGTATGCCACTTACGTCATATCGATGTCCGGATTGAACATCCATTTTTCCTACAGGCACAATCACAGTTTCTTCAGCTGCAAAACTGGTCTCTTCCACAACTACTTCAACGGCATCATCATCAGGTGCGCCCATCGAATTCAGTTCAACCGTTTCTAGCGTGTGGCCTTCTTCTGTTCCAGCAACGACTACGTAACCGACACTAGCTCCCCCAGCGGCCCCTACCGGGTCTTCAGCGTACCTCGGTGCGTCGTCCCTTGCTTGACTTGCTGTTGTGGTTTGTAGTCCCTGTGGCTCTATCGCTACGTAGTTCTCGCCTTCGAAGTTATTCTCCATCTTTGTTCCGTCAAAGTTACACCAATCCCAACCTGAAAACGTTCGTATGAACGACAAAAGGTCTCCGTTCGGACAAAGTTCCAGTACCACCAAAATGCGCCCGTCCCGAATCCGGCTGATTTCAGCTCCATAAAACTTGACAACATTTTCGTGGTCACCAACGTAGGCCGTAATTTTAAGTTCTCTGAGGAAATCCTTGATCATTTCAGGGTCAAGACTACTTTTCGTTGTCTTGACAGCGACAACGTGGCGGTTATAAAGCCCTTCGTAAACGGTTCCAAAGTTGCCTTCGCCCAAGATTTTCAACTGATTCAATGCCAAGTCATCGGGTTCGATGATTGCGCTAAAAGGCAAAAACTCAGCTCCTTCCGCTTCATTTTTCGCCGCTTTTGCACGCTGAGCGTCTCCGTTCATGAATTCATCGATAAAAGCATTCAGTCTTGCCTGGTGCCGGCGTCGTAATCGGAAAAAGCAAAAAACGTTGAAAATCAACGCCAGAAGCAAAGAGCCGCCAAGTCCAAGGGCAAGGGCCAAATCCGAGTCTTTTGTCTCATCCGCCAGGGGGTCGCAAAAGCGGTACCCGCCGCTAGTATCGTTGCATAAGCACTGCGGTATGGGTTTCGAACCAGATTCTACCACTTGGCAAAAGAACTCGCAATTGGCGCCAAAACAAGGGCTTTGGAGTCCCAGCTCGCTGGAAGAGTACGCGGATTGAATGGTCTCGATTGTATGGTTCGGAAACTGCGTTGCTGTCCCGGTCCGGAATGGTCTTGGCGATCCTGGTCTTTTTGCCCACAAAACAGATCCCGTGCTTCCCGTTTGGTACCAAAAAACATATTGTTTGAAAGAAACCAATGCCGAAATGAGTTGGCCCGATTCGAGATACAAAGTAGGCTTCGAAAAGGATAGTTGCGGATGTGTCGAGTAAACCGTCGCATGAACCACGCTTGCCGATTTGACTTCATCGAAGATGACGGTGTATATCGATTTGCTGGCGAAATCACAAGATATTGACTTGGGAAGCGACAGTTTTGTGTTCATTGCATGGTTTTCGCGTAAGTCCGCATGCGCCAAGAGGATAACGGATGCTTCATCTGGCTTTGTTTCCTGCGCAGGCGCCAACTGCAGGGCTTGAAGTGCCACATCTCCGTCAAAGGTCTCTAGGAAAAAGAGTACTTTTCGCTCAGGATCCAGTGTCATGTGCTGGTTGACAATCGGTGAACTGCGCAGAACGCAACCGAGTTGGATCGATGCTAAATGGAAGCAATGCCGATGCGAAGGTCCATCAAGTTTTTCCATCGATACCCAGTAGATCTCGTCTTCGAAGAGATTCATAAAGCCGCCAATTTGGGCGACTTTTTCCTCAGACTCCACTTTCAAAGAAACATTCTGTTCCCTAAAGCTGTATGTCTTTCGTCGCCCTTCCGATGTTACAAGACTTGCATCGAGTCGAAGAGTACAGATCCCAGCTAATTCAACGGGTACTTCGTCAGGACACATACAAGAGTAACCTATTCCGCGCGTTTCGCCAGTCTCGGGAACACATAGATGAGAACACCTGTTTGTCTGTTTACTATAGCAGAGATTTGAAGCATCGCTCCCTGCTCCGTCCAATGCAACTGCGAAGGCATCGATCCTAGCACCAGGTGGCGCCTTGAAGGTTGTTACGTCATGCTCGTTCCAACTGAAGCATCTGATGTATTGCCCAGTAGTTTCCATAGTTTCTACCCAACAGGTTGTAGATTTCGAGATTGATTGTAACTGCGCAGTTGGCTGGAACCGGCTCAAATTCTTGAAAAAGTCAAACCTTTGTGGAGTGCTCTTTGAGTATACCAAAGTTATCTGGTTTTCAGCCCGGTTGAGAATCATTACCCGGCCATTTCTTAATTGGCGCTCATTGAAGGTGGTAATTTGATCGGAAATCAAAGTAGTTTCAGGCTCCATCCCGGGTTTTACCATCATCAGTACTCCTTCTTGAAAATTTGTTGATACAGGGAAAACTATCGAGTACGTACTTCCATCAACAACAAGATTTTTTGTCAGTTTCTGCTCGCGGAACTTGCCTGAACCCAATGAGATGTAATGGCAGTACAGGGTGAAAGCTTCATTTGAAATTGTATCCGTGTAGCGGATACACGTTTTGTCGTCGTCTCTTTCTTGCCACGTTACAACCCAGTGATCCTCCATTCGGGTTACACTGTTAACATCGAAAGATTCTGCTTTGCTGACTTCTTCGAGCTGAAGAATGACAAAATCACTAGTGTTGCTGTACCGATGACAGGAAAACAACAAAGACTTCCGTCTGAAGGAACCGCAATACCTGAAGCTCTTGACACAAAAATGCTCGTCTTCACCCAAGCTCCAAGTAGGTACGAAACTTTGTGGTTCCACATCGCAACTAAAATCCAGTAACGCAGACATATCCAACATTTTCTCCAAAGTTTCAGAACCAAAGTCATAAATTCCAAGTTTCTTGGGCACTTCAAAATCGTCTTCGTCTTCTTCACTTGTCATCAGCGCCATCTGTAAGTTTTGTGACCGACAGTTTGTGATGGTGGAGTTGGGACTAGTCTTCAGGGAAACTGGTTCAAATCCCAATGACTTGAAAGGGCAGGAGCAATCAGCTGATCGAGGATACTTAGGAATACATCGGTGGTTACAGTGAGCACACATTTCTCGAACCAATTTGACCTCTGCTTCATTGACTTCATTGGCGACCATTTGGAAGTAAGCTTTGGAACTTGAAGCCGTAGCAAGGGGAATTTCGGTTGTGGTTCCGATCCGAAAGTCCAGCTTGACTAGCGTCTGCGCTTTTGGAGTCGAATTCCAATTAAGACAGTATAGTTGATTCTCGTGGCTTACGAGGCTTAGACGGAGACCAAAGGTTTCAACGGTCCCATCTTTAGGTTGGATGGGCCACCGGCAGAGGGCGTCGGAATATACTATT
>JAQGBJ010003787.1:0-11728 GCA_034698345.1 Sphaeridia pumilis | reverse complement strand
TATTGTTGTTAACAGCGACCGACCGGGACTCGAAATTCGGCAGATGAGGTTCAGCAGCCGTGGATGAAATACACGTGCTTTCGTAGCGACACTGAGCAGCACGATAATAAAAATTTCCCCCTTCCTCTTGTCAAAAGGCCTGTGACTCAAAGGGTTAAAACGTGGATTTCAAAGAGCCGATTGTGTTGGAAAGCTGGTGTTGGCCTGCACCGCAAACTTGCTGTTCCTGTCAGTCATCGGCTGCAAAGTTATTCAGTTCATCGTCATCACCATCAGTCAAACAAGGAGACCAAACAGCAACTTGGTACTGACTACTGGAGCTGACTCGGCTACTGTTCTGGAAGCTCCTCGATCCTGTTCAGAAACCAAGGTCGTACATGTAAGTTTGTAAAGAAGAATCAAGGACAAAAAGCTCCAGCTTTGCCGTATTTTACCGCCCTTTAATGGCTGTTTACTTACAGAAGCGAACGACGAGGATTCATCAACTGCTATAATGCTAAAAAGCGCTAGAGCTCCGCTAAAAGCTTTTCGCTCTGTTTGAACTCATCAGAACAACAACTTGAAGCAAGCCGCTCATCCATCACCCTCACGGCCATCAAATTTCGCTCTGTTTGCACTTTTCCACGCTTTTACTATTGACTTTTGATTGTTTGCAAGCAAGTTTGCGTCCCAAGAATTTGTGTACCCCGGTATCGTCATCGAAGATCCTAGCGTGATATTTAAAGATCTTGTTGCCCCAAAGGTCGAAGCGTGCCGCAGAGGAGCAGATTTGTGTCTTGTGGTTCCACACATACTGGTTTGGTGGGATCCCCGCTGGAGAAAATTGAAAAGTCACGACGATCAGAGCCAAGAAGCCAAATCCATTATCTTTTACAGCCGCCTAAGTGGCTTGTGTTCATCGGAGCGTCTTGAGAAGTTGAGCAACGTTTTTGCGATGTAGCACACGTCATTTACGACTCTTTGCTATTGCATTAGCTCCCATCAGGACATCCGCCGGCGAGTTCTTGGTCCAAGTAGCAGAGCAAGGAAACACCGATCCGACTATCCGACCGAGAAAGCATATATATACAACCGCGGGAGGAAGAAGCCAAGCTATTTCCGACACTGACTTTGACCCTGAACGACGTAGATTGTGTTGTGGAGGGAATACATTACAGAAAGAATCGGCGTGCGGCCTATATACAACGTTGTATACATATCCGGAGAAAATCAATCTTTTTTGCAAAAGCGGGAGAAAGTGAAGGAACAAGAGGCGGGAGCGCCGCGAGTTCGAAGAGAAGCCTTTCCCTCTGACGTCCAATGGGATACCAGCAATGGTGAAAGTCGCGAGCTTCACGTGTGTACAACTCTGTGTTCTTCTGGCATACTTTCAGTCGTAGTAGGAATCTCGAAGAAACAACTGACTCAATGTTATAGCTGGCAAGTGTCGCTGTGTCCTACAGTTAAAGTGCGGCTTGTAGTACTTCAAGTGTTTACATGGAACTGGGATACATTTGTTTATACCACACAAAGTGTGTTTGAAACCTGAAAACCTATGAACAAAGACCCCCAGTGAATTATTGCTTGTCCCACATATTTTGAAGTCATCCTAGAAGAAGCTGATCCACTTGGGAATAGAAGAAACTGAGTAAGCGTGGGATGCCAATGGTGGGGTGCATTCCCATTGGAGCTGTCATCGGAGCTACAGTGTGTTTTGGTCGTTGATCAAATCAAGGATTCGCTCATCATCTCCCCTCTTACTTCTACAGAACACTACTACTACTTGGCTATTACCAAGATAATAATATTCGCAAGTACTGCTAATAAAGTTACTATAGAAAAGAGTTTCCGCGTTATAAACAGTCACACACATGTTGTTGGTCGACGAAGCGCCAAAAGGATACACGACGCTTTCGCTCCAGTTGGACAGCGCTGGCATCATCGTTTGGCAATTGTGAAGCCGATTGTTTCGACCCTGTGTATGACTTTTCACACTAACATCAATTCAAGGCCAATCTTGTTGAAGACTGTGTACGAGTTGATCCAGTGATATTTCATGGAATTCAGGACAAGAACAAGAGCCCAGTGAATAATAATAACAAGAACCAGTAGTCTGCTTGTCATTAGCAGCTTTTGAATTATGTAAGTTTAAGAATTCACTTTTCTTGTTCCTTTACATTATTCATGAACTTGTGATTAACATTGGTTTTTTATAGGTGTCAGTTGGATTAAAGGTCGTAGAACAGAACAAATCGAAGGAAGAGAGAAGAAGAAGAACGTTTGGAATCAAAATGCATGCTTCAACAATGGTGCTTTTACCCTGTCTAGTCGTCTTGATACTTTTGCCAGCCTTGGGCTTAGGAGCAGATTCGGTGCGGATAAGATCTAGAACTTATTATGGCCTAGAGACTTCGGATACGCTACAGTGGACGAAGCCTGCTGAAGCCAAGGAACCGGTCAAGACTCCTGACGATTTATTGACAGTCTGTCGGCTTGTCGAAGGTATGTTGAAGACACTTAAAGCGAAGCTATTCATCTGAAATTTACGGCTGAATGATAAAATGTTGTGGCTTTGTGGTACCGCCGGGATGGCGCTGGCTCGTTATCAGTATCAGAGTAGTGGTCAATAGAGTAATGATGAGGCGTTCAAGTTTTATGACTTTACTAATTGCTCTTGGCTTTTCTTTCCTGTAGAGCCAAAGGACGTTGGATCTCTGCACGATGGATTTTGCCATGTAATTGATCCCAACGGGGACGGAACAAAGCCTGCCGCTTCATATCAAGTGATATCAGGATTCGCGGGAAAGCTAGTGTGGGAACAGTGGAAACGTGCGGCGAAACCTGCACCGGGGGCCGTTACCTACGCTGACAACATGGTCGACAGATATATTGCCTATGATAAGAAAACAGGGTCCGTCGGATACTTGGACACGAGGCAAAACTATGGCACCTGCGTCTTCCCAGGGAAGGACGACGAAACGTCGCATCAAATGCAATGTCAAGTGCTCAGGGAGATTGTGCCAGAGCGATATGAGCTCTTCGATGTGGAGCTGAAGAAGAAGAAGAATGATTTCAGGGAAGAGACCATCGAGTTGGCCCAAGGAGACCTTCATAATCGGGGCGAGGAGAGTTCTTCAGCAGAGCCTTGGTTCGAACAGCAGATGGATGTTGAAAAGATTTTTGCGTATGAGTACAACGAGCTGGATTCTTGGGGTACTGCTGAGTTGATGAAGAGAGGACTTCATACGGTGATCAAGTTGCCGGAGCAAGAAGGTCGGTGGGGGAACAGCAAGACGATTGAGTGGGGTCTACCAATGGCAAAAGGAAGTAAGTAGCTGACGATAACAGTTTGGTGACGACTGAATGACTGGTATAAATGGACTTGTTTGGTTATTTGCAAATTTATTTGGACTTGCAGATCAAGATGGAATTGTCATCGCCAGAGAGAGATTGGCTAGAGGAACGGGAGTAAATGTGACCATTTTGGGAACTCGTCTCAGTGGATTTATGCAGTACTGGGCGAAACTCAAGACAATATACGCTGACCAGACATTCAAGATTAGGAATATCGAAGGTCATCGGAAAGTGGATAGAGTTGAGAACGCGCATGCCGAAAAAGGACGAATCTATTATCTCCAGGACGGATCTCTGGTACCTCTGCCTTCAACAACAACAACTACATCGACGACATCTACAACAACTGTAGCACCTCCGGCAGCACCAAGTACGACCATAGTGTCGAGGCTACCGGCAGAAGAGCCAACATCAGTTGCTGATGCCACTTCACCAACTACCGAAAAACCTTTGGCGGCCCTTACCTCCTCAGTAAACTCTGGTGTGATATCATCACTTAACTTCAGCTTTGCGGTGCCCATACTAGTAACGTTATCTGTCCTATTAAGACTTATGTGAGCGAGGGTCATACATATGATTGTAGGATCGACGTAGTATTATATTGTAACCGAAGGGTCCTAATTGAATGTATATATCAATGAGCGCAATCATGAGTCATACTATTGTCGGTAGATATAGTATTAACTTGTATGTCTTTTAGCTGCTAAGAGAGCTTTGCTAAATGTACTTTTAGGAAGCGTGTGATGACGACAAAGGAACGAATCTCTTCCAGCTTTTCGGCAAGAACTGATCATGACAAACGTATAATTGTATCTTTTGGGTTGTATTATAGCTTTGTGTATTAGTAGATGCAGTTCTAGCTGTTCTTATTTAAAGACAATATTTTGTGGAACGAGTGATTTTGAATGACCTAGAATGTCAGATAACTGCGCAAACTTGTGTAGATTACTAGTGTACCTGTGCGTAAGCGAAAATAATAAACGGTATATGACATGTTTTATTGTAGTAGTATGATCAACTGGGCTAGGTTTGTCACTTGGCTGGGTGATGTAAATTAACGTATAACATGCGAATAGAGTTCTATAATTGGCTAACAAAAACTGCACTGCATATACTAAGGCATCTGATGGCCTGTTTTCACAGTCTATGTCACTCCATGGCTAGATAAAGAGTCTTTTCTCCTATTAATTAAGGCAGTGGCGTCAAAAGGTGGTGACATGGTTTCCTTTTTGTGTTAAGTACAATCGGCATGCAAAACATTCTCTAGATTATCCGATCCGGGTAAACGTGTGGAGGGCCGTATAAGCTTTCCTTCTCCATGTACTCGATTACAGAGTCAGGCACTAAATACTTTATCGAAAGATCTCGTCTCCATGCCCGCCGTATTTCGGAAGAGCTGATGTCGTTTGAAATCCACTCGGTCACAACGAAAACATTTCTCTGCAAAAATTCCACAAACAGACCAACGTAAAAGACTGACAGAGCCTAGAATGGGTAGTAGAAGAAATCAGATATGTAGTTTTACCATATTGCGGTACAAATGGTCGCTTTTGTGTATCGATCGCATGGGGTCGTTGCCGGTTCTGGAAATGGCTATTATGCCTTGCTCTTTGGCTAAAAACTCCATCTGCAAGTAAACAAAATAGCATTTTCTTAGCGTTCTATTCCGGGATATAATCAAACGCGCTTATCTTTGGATTGTCTCTTACATCCTCTGCTCTCCAAATACCAGGCGAATTGAATGAGTCCAACACATCTGCCCCACAAAGAAGTTTGCATATTACTGGAGGTCCGTTCTTCTTCAGGTCTGTTGGCATCCACGGTTCTGGATTTATAATATCCCCATTCAGTACTCTGTCGACATGAGCCTGCAATAAATGAGATCAGCTTGATGTTCATCATCCACTATATTCCATCGATTTATATTCGTGGTTCTACAGTAAATTCCTAATGTATACCTGATGATGATCAATGACTTTCCGAGTCCTTGACCATGTTTCGTTCTCAAGGGCTTCCCAAGATGATACTCGGACCCAAGGGTTGTTCTTCAAGGCCAGTTGTAGCATTTCCACGCGGTTCTTCGCTGGTGCCAGGTCCTGGAAAGTGAAAATTACCAATTAACTTCGGGTCATATTTAAAGGGGTTAAGCATTCTTTTCAAACTCATCGATAACTTACTCGTTTTCCGTAGGCGTCATGAACGGGCGACATGATACCTCCAACGACGTCGAATACACCAAGGCCGTGCAAGTGATCCCTTGCAATTTCTGAAACGAAAATCAGCCTTTTGTATTTGCAAAATCTCTGAACAGAAACATGACGTTTTAATGTGGCATACATGCATCTACTTGACTTACCAAACATTCTCAGGTGCATTATTGTCGGCGGGTTGTAACTCCCGCATCCGAGAAGGATCACCCTTTGTTTGGCGGCATTCAACAAGGAAGCTGGCGAGGCCTGTGAAGTTGTATTTTCCATTATAACATATAATTATGTTTGATTTCTGATAGCAACAATTAACTTTCATATGCTGATTTCTACAAAGCTTCTGATAGATCAGATGATCTGAGACTTCTTGTTAAAATATTTTCACTTTTCACACAAGAAGGATCAACTAAAGCTTTACGACAGAACCAATGACTCATGTGTAATGACAGAATCTATGATGGACATAGAAATTAATATTTTCTGAGTTGCGCTACCACTATTGATCAATCGCATCTTACCATCATATGTACGCATCCGCTATCGAGGAACACTATTGGTTTGTAATATTAAATACAAACAAAACCCATAAACGAGATATTTGTCACTTGGACTTTTCTTCATTTGTAAAAGTTTTGTACATACCGGACAGAGTATGTACTAACTATAGTTTCACTCACTGTTCAGTTGGTTTAAATCACTGGTTTAAATTCTGTTTATACACTTACTTAACAGTGTCCTATAAGCTGCATCGCAGTCTCCGGCAGCTGAACTAAAATCCCCGCATCGCAAAATGTAAACAAGCCATAGAGTAGGGAGAGTGCCATTGAGAGATTTCGGTATCTTTTAAAGGAATTTTGAATGGCGGTAACCACCAAGGTTTTGAATTTGTTGTCCTGTTTTAAGGCATCAATTTCTTAAAAAACCGGCCGATTTTGATCCTTTCAGCAAAGTTATTTTTAAAAAACACGAAATAACGAGTTTAGTTGAATTTTGAAAAAATTCAAAATTGCATGTTTATGATTCCAGACGGTAAAAACATTTTGGAGCTTCTGAGGTAAAAATTTGGCAAGAAAGACGGGTCAACACACATTGATTTAAGTTTGCTCACATGTATGTTTTTTATAGGATCAGCACTGGAATCAAATGAAACATGGAAGGTATTTTATCTGAGGACGTAAAGCCAATATTGTCGGGCTCTGGATCCGCAAATACAAGTGTTGAACTAATGGATGTCGATCATTACCAACAACCAAATACTGGAAGCAGTTACGGGAGTCAAAATACAGTTGCTAGCCACCCGGCGCCAGGTCGTCAAAATGAAAACATTGAGAAGGCTGGCGACAAGACTGCAGTACTAGCGGTTTTGAGTTTTTTGAGAAAACATAATTTGAAGGTAAGCGGCAGGCTGTAAAAATAAACTTCTAATTTCAGTATAAACTGATCTGAAAAACCAATATTTACTTTTCAGGACACGGAAAGCATTCTACGCAAAGAAGCCCAAATTTCGGAGGCTGAAGCTAATAAACTTTTGCAAAATGAAGTTGATGTGCACAGTGTTTTGTCTTCTTATGCAAGTGAAGAAAACCCCGATGAGTACCGAGATGCTTATACACAACTGAGAAATTTTGCTGATACGACGTTGGATGCATACAAGGTAGAGCAAAAACGTTTATTTCAATTGCGGTGTTTCATAAGATAAATTGAAATTATTTTGTGATTTGCAGTACGAAATTGGACAGCTTTTATGGCCTGTGTTTGTTCACATGTATCTTGAACTCGTGTACAATGAACACGAAGCGCAAGCTATGGCATTTTTCACAAGATTTTCTGTAATGCAAGATACGTTCCATGAGTCTGATTTGATAGCGTTGCGAAGCATAGTAAAGCGTGCCCACTTGATGAATAGCGAAAATCCATTTCGGCCTCCGACTTTTTCTCAAACTACATCGAAGTCAGGTGGGTCATATAGGTGACAAATCGCTGGCTTCATAAGGCGACACGAATGTATAACGAAACTTTTTGAATTTATTCCCAGGTTCTCCAGCGTCAAGCGCGTACGTCGTTCGGATGTCCAGAGAAGCTTTGGGTCATGTGAAGAGATTCATGCAAGAAAAGAGATTGAGGCTCATTCAAAACATTGTTCAAGACAAGATTATTATTGATGTGTATGATGGAATACCGCGTGGGAAAGCGGCCATTAATGCTGTTGCTGGGCATGTTATGGGTGAACCTTTAAAGCAAGGTAGGTCAAACGTCATGCATTTTTTCCTCAGTGCGTAATGAATTTTTAAAACCGCTTATATTCGTAGACAATAAAACAAAGGTCTACTACGGTCTTTTGCGCGAGCCTGATTTACAAAACGTTCAGATGGATGAGGAAGAAGACGGCGAAAAGCAAGATTCACAGGCTTCTCAACCAGGCAGTAGTCAAGCTTCAACAAAATCCGCCACTTCCGAAAAACCGGAACAAACGTCAAGTCAGCCCACTCCTAGCACTCCAGGCGGTCCTGCTGAAAAGAGTAGTAGTTCTACTAGTACCAAGAAGAAAAAGAGTAAAAAGGACTGGTTGTTATCAAAAAAGGGCAAAAATGATCCAAACGCACCACCAATCAGCCGCATGCCCTTACCAGAATTGAGAGACAGCGACAAAATTGAGAAAGCGAAAGCCTTAAGAGAAGCTGCTAAAAGAGTGGCTCTAGGGCCTGAGCGTCTGCCGTCCATTTGTTACTACACTATTCTGAACGGTGATCAGCAGTAAGCTTGCGAAGACAAAACACGTAGCTAACAGCCAACAGCTGGAAATAACATTTGGTTTGTCTTAGGGTAACTTGCATCAAATGGAGTGAAGATGGCACTCTTATGGGAGTTGGCTTTGCTTCTTCTTGCATACGAATCTGGTCCCTCACTTCTGCAAAACTGAAAAAGTTGAAGAACGCAGTTGAATTGGCTGAACTGGATCGTGAAGCAGAAGATGTTCTCGTCAGAATGATGGACGACCGTTCGGCAGAGTCTACCCGGGTGCTCTACGGCCACACTGGACCTGTATATTCGTTAGATTTTTCTCCAGACAAGTATGTGTACAGCTTTCTTCATAAGTGTTCACCCTGATTGTCAGCGTGTAAACAATCCTTCTTTCTGCTTGATCACGTATAGGACCACCCTCATTAGTTCATCGGAAGATGCCACAATTCGGTTATGGAGCCTTCTAACATGGACCTGCATCGTGGTCTACAAAGGACATCTATTCCCAGTTTGGAAAGTTGTATTCTCACCTCATGGTGGTTACTACTTTGCTTCAGCAGGCCACGATAGATCCGCAAGGTATTTAATTTGCAAACTTATCCATACATTTATATGCTCCTATTGCGAACTCCATGTAAAACTTTGTTCCTGTTATAAACCACAAGTAAAACTTTTTCTATCCAGACTATGGGCCACCGACAATTATCAGCCGCTCCGAGTGTTTGCAGGACACTATTCAGACGTCACTACCCTAATGTTCCATCCGAATTCAAACTACGTTGCAACAGGGTCTGCGGATCGAAGTGTTCGTCTGTGGGATTGTGTCAGCGGAAATTGCGTTCGCCTGATGACGGGGCATAAGGTAGTAATTTGTAACGCTCACTGACTCGTCAAATAAGCCGTAAACACATACTCTCTGCTCACACGAACTTTGTATTTATGCAGGGAACCGTGCATACTCTAGCCTTTTCAAACGACGGACGCTTCCTCGTATCCAGCGGATCCGACAGCAAAATTTTACTGTGGGACTTATCCAACGGCGGCCTGGTGACTGTACTACATCTCCACAAAGATACTGTTTACTCTCTGGCCTTCAGCCGTGAAGGCACAGTTCTGGCCACTGGCGGACTCGATCACTGTGTTCGGTTGTGGGACTTTCACAAACTGACAGAAGACGTCTTGTCAGAGGAAGGTGGAGCGTCACTACCACCCGACGCCAAGAAAATATCAGGAGACAGCTGTCTGCTAGGCGAATTTCATACTAAAGCAACATCCATCTTTGGTCTCCACTTTACACGTAGAAATATTTTGTTAGGCTCGGGCCCATTCCAGTCTTCAATATCGAGCTAGGGTTGTACATGCACATTGTTCGTGACTACATGTTTATATAGTTTGTACTTTTAGCAATTTAACAGGATAAACAAAGTATCTTTTGTATCTAAACCACTTTACCTGTGGCTATAAAACCTATCTGGACTTGACCACTCACCGAGTGTTGTTCTAGTATCAAAATCTTGCGGAGGCGAGTAGGCTTGGATCTTTCCCAGCAGGGTAAATATGAGAAAGTTGCTGAATACCCCCAGTAGGTTTTTAGATCGCGAGTAGCGAGGATGTATCTTTCCCCAAGCTTTCATCGTTTTTGCCAGTGTAGAATAGTGAAAGACTAGCTCCTGGGAGACATGTCATTAGATTTTATGGAAGTGAAAGCAAACGGAGGCTCAGCTCAGCCTCCGTTTCAGACTTTGTGAATACTAGTGAAATTTAGGTACCTCCGACGCACCCACGCTCTTTCCCGCTATCGTATCTCTTCTGGAAAGTTAATCCTCAAGTGTAATGGTAATGGTGATTGTGTTAAGCTACCGGAAAGTGGTAAAGGTGAAAGCAAAACGTAATTAATTAACTCCCTAAGGGAAAAACAAAGCCTGAGACTATGAACTTCTCAGCCTCAGTCGATAATGTCACAGTCGTCCAATACTCACTTCCGTTTCACTTGGATAAATTAAACGATCTGCTCGTCTTTGTTGGAATCGGAAGTTCCGCCATCGGTTTACTCGGAAATTGTATCGTCCTTGCTCTAATTTTCGGGTCCAAGAAGTTCCGGAAGTAAGTTTCTATTATTGACGTAATACTCTGCAAACTTTAACTTTAATCAGCTTCTGATATTTGCAGACCTGCTAATTTCTACGTGGCCAACTTATCGATCACGTCCATCATGTTCACCATATCGCTCTATTTCCGCCAATTTTATGGCCGTCGAAACTACTTGGTTAACCAGGATCAGTCCGTTTGCTCTCTCCAAGCGTTTCTTAGCCGTAAGGTCCCAATTGAGTTGTTGTGTTACACAAACTCTAAACGTCTTTGATCACTTTTGAAGGAAACTGTAAAAGCTGGCTCGCGGTATTAATTTTGATGTGCCCCGTCCGTAGATACATGTCTCTGGTATTTCACTTCCGTGCAGCGTACTTTCTCTTGAAGTTGGTTGTACTTGTTCCAGTTTCTCTAGAGCTACATACCAAAATTGAAGTTGAACTCGGAAACGGCTACAGTGTGATATGCATTCCAAATGCTCTTAAAAATATGTCAAGTTTACCAATTTTCAACAAAGTTTTTCTCATCATGTTTATCACAAAAGTTTTGTTTTCCACAAAACGTTGAGTTTCAAAATTTATCAACTAAACTCTAGGCTACTAGACAGTGTTTCAATTGTTCAATGTAAAAACCGTAGACACCACAGGGTTCATTGTGAAACTCAAAAGTTGGGTGTTGAGTGTTCATATATTCTAACCAAAAAACTTTATTTTTGCAGGCCTAAATCACCCCCTTATTGCATTCACAACCTTGACGATCGTCATCGATCGAAATTACCGTGTAAAACATCCCATGTCCGTCCCAAACAAGCGAACCCTCTTTCAAATTATCGCTTTGATATGGACCGTTTCAGCGCTGGTGACGCTGCCAAGGCTTTCCATCTATGGGCTTACGACAGTTGCAAAGGACGAAGTCTACATTGGGCGGGTTCAGGAACAACAACAAAGTGCTGGAGGGGATGGTGACTTCAGAACAGAGCGTCAGCATGACAATGGATCCACAGCAGCAGCTCTATCTATGAAGCGGTGTTTGAAGGTGAGTCCCCAGTCCGCAGCTAAATCTCTGTTATAAACTTCAAACATATTATATAACAACGTTGCTCTGATATATGTTTTGCAGACAATTTTATGGAACTCTGAAGCGGTTCACATAGGGTACCTGAGCATATACTTTTTGGTCGTCAACATAATACCAATCACCGTGGCCATCGCAGGTAACGTTCGCTAGTTTTCTAGCTTTCCATATGTTTATTCTTTCGAAGTATATTTATACATGATCGATGATTTCTTATTATTTCCAGCCCTAATACGCATATCTCGAGTAATCAATTTGCTCCATGCTTGTCATCGGTGGAACAA
>JAQGBJ010003786.1:0-11732 GCA_034698345.1 Sphaeridia pumilis | reverse complement strand
AAGCGCAGCGCTTGGCGAATCGTTTACATCAGCAAAAACTATCATCATCGCTGAGTGAGTCTATGAGAACTCCTTTGATTTGCAACCTTGAACAAGAGCAACATTATCTTTTACTATCTAAAAACATTGGCCAAAACAACCATGTTTCAATGACATTCGCTTGAAAACAGTCGACTCCCAAGATGCCTAGTGCGCGCAGCGTCTAGAAGCGCTAGCAAAAATGAAAAATTGTAAAGTGTTTATAGCGATTTTGGTGGTAGTGATTGCGTACCTGGTTGCTGATCAGTGGTTCAGTAAGCGGGAAAGCCCGCTAGTGACCTGCGCGCATGGAGCGCTCAGAGGGTCAGTGGCGCTGAGCCGGGAAGCGCGCGAGTTTTTTGAATTTTTGGGCATCCCGTATGCCAAAGCGCCTGTTGGCCAGTTGAGATATGAGGTGAGGACCACAGCAAGGATTCAATTGCCTATTGCTTCAACTTTTATCTTAAAAGTTCATGTTTCAGCCACCAGAGCTCTCAGATCCCTGGGCTGGAGTCCTGGAAGCTCGAAGTTTTGGAGAAAAGTGTATGCAGCTGGACCTGCTGTTCCAGATGCCGACTGGCAGCGAGGACTGCTTGTTTCTGAATGTTTACACGCCGGAGGTTAGATTTCAAAAATCTTAAGCTAAGCTGAACGAGAGTTACTCACAGAGGGCGCTTTTGTCTTCCAGCTTCCTTCCTCCTCAAAAAACGTATCCATGCCGGTAATGGTATTTTTCCACGGCGGAGCCTATTTTTTTGGCTCAGGTCAAATGTACAAAGCTGACTATTTCATGGATCAGAAGGTCGTCCTCGTCACTGTCAACTACAGGCTCAACTCGTTTGGTAGGTCCTACAAAATTCAGAATAGGTTTGGCGGGAAACTTGAATCTTTGAAATCTTCATAGGCTTTCTCAATACTGGAGACGAAGTGGTGACCGGAAACATGGGGCTCAAAGACCAAGCCATGTCGCTGCAGTGGCTCAAGCGCAACATTCAAGCCTTTGGAGGTGACCCCAGCCGGGTGACCATTTTTGGCGAGAGCGCTGGCGGAGCCAGCGCTCACCTCCACCTCGTTTCACCCGCGTCCCAAGGGCTCTTCCACCGCGCTATTTCTCAGAGCGGTTCGGCGCTGTCGCCCTGGTCAATGTGGGCGGAGCCGGGCCGCCAAGCGGCGCGCTTTGCTTCGAAGTTCGGTTGCCCAACTGAAGACAGCTTGGCTTTGATTGCTTGCATGAGGAAAATCCCCGCCAATGAAATTGCAGCGCAGCATCGGGAGATTCTGGTATGTTCATCATGTGTATAATAGTTCTTTTGGCAATTTCAACTACTATATTTTTCTCGACTCCAGCTCCCTCTCAGGGACATGATCAAGCTGTTCGTGCCAACGGTGGAAGGAGGCCCTCTGAAGCCCTCGACCTTCCTCCCCGCGCACCCGCGCGCGCTTTTTGAATCTGGCGCCTTTAGCAAAGTGCCTTGGCTCGGCGGGGCTAATGCTCAAGACGGGCTTATATTTTCTGCAGGTAGGACTCTAAATCCCAAAATTAAAAAAAACAGCTGTTTTGAACATTTTGCCTTTTGCTGCAGCAATCATACGAAATGAGACGGTTTCGGACCTCGTCTACAACAACTTCGTGGAATATATGCCAAACATTTTAATGTGCGAAAGAGAAGCTGCCGCCGCCAAGAAAATCCAAGCCAAATACATCCCAGAATCGCCAAGGATATCTAGTCCTGAATCGCTCCGCAAACTAACGGACCTCTTCACTCAGCGCTCCTTCTTCAATGGCATCATTGAGGCCGCTGAGCTTCAAACAGGTGCTGGCGCACCTGTTCACCTATTTCAGTATTCGCACAAGGGCGAATTTAGACCGAGCAATATGATTTTGGCAGTGAAAAGAAAGTACCCTGTCATTCTCGAATTTGGCGCCTTTGTCCTGCAGAATTTGGTCAATAAGTACGTGTTGGGCGCTGATGCTCCATTCTACGGTAAGCAATAGAAAATTCATTCGAAGGGTAGATGATGTTTTTCCCAGTTGGTTATGGTGTCAGTCTGAAAATATAAGACAGTAAGACGTGTCTATTTTTGGTTCTCAGGTGTTGGCCATATTGACGAGCTCGGAATGTTATTTTCAATGCCGTTCCTGTCACATGTTGGAATCAATCATCCTGATTATCAAATGTCCAATGCAATGGTCAAGTTGTGGGTCGATTTTGCCTATGGCAGGTAATGCACAAGGCAGTTTTTGTTTTATGTATGTGTACATGGCGGAGAAGAAGCAAGCGGGCGGACGTAAAAGAAGCGCTCGGGGCATTGGGAGATTTTGTGCTCGTGCGTGCTCTACAAAACCGTATCGGAATATTCCTGACGAGCTCATCTATTTTTACAGGCCTTTGAAGTTACTAGACGTCAACTGGCCCCAAGTGGGTCCAAATGCTGAATTTTTCAAGTTTCTAAATATCAGCATGACTCCCGAGACCCTAGAGAATCCATTTCGGGAAAGCTACCAGTTTTGGAAGTCATTGGAAATTGCATCGAATCTGTGATATTTGCTTTCCCGTTTCCAGAATAAATTGTGACCTACCAGAAGCGCTTATGTGAGATTTCATGCTCACCGTGTACAAATTAATTACTTGCAAAATTCCGATAGTCATTGTATCACAATTTTTGTGAATGTTCGAAGCCGGTTTTAAAAATTTATTTGGTTGAAGTTTGTCAATACAAGTCTCACAAGTTGAACAACTATAGCTCGGCACGGAAAAAACAGTTGCTCTGGGGCATATTGGAAAAGTTATATAGATCGCTGAAATTTGTTGACAAAAAGAGGAGAAATGGAGAAAAAGGGTAGAAGCAAAACAATCCCTGCTATTAAGCTGATATTTTTGGATTGAGACATGGCATATTCACTACTCCTCAACTGTCAGATTAGTAGATTAGAAGATATTCCGTGTTGCCACCAAGAGGGGAAAACAAAAGTTCCTCAGCACTTTTGACAGGTCGGAGCTGCTTGCCGCAGAATCAAAGCTGTTTTGTTTGAAAATAAAATACTGAAGCGTAACAAGACCAGAGGGCGGCACTGTCGGGAATGGCAGCGTTCAAATTCACTGGAATTTTATCACCTTCTCCCCCTTATTTCCCATTCAAACCCCGCTTTTGTAGTCCTGTCATCACGGCGGCTACCATTTTGTCCTGTCAGTAGACAAAGGACACAATGCACTGCCATAGAGTTGGTGAGTCGATGGGAACGTTATCCAAACTTGATTCCAACTATGGAACTACCTATAGCCCTTCTTTTATAGCTCCTGACACCTCGAGCGATAGCATATCAATAGCCAAACATGACGATAACCAATGATGCTTCTTCTAATCCAAACTTTTTAGTCAAACTATGAATCATGCACAAGCCTCTTTTTGAGATTTAAAAGCTGTACAGCTCGCAGTAGTATCTCTTACGAAAATGAAAACTTGATATTCCAATTAACAAGAGACCAAAAGCTTTACCAACCTTAATATTTTACTTGTAAACAACATTTTAAACTCATTTTCGGCTAACATCCGGCTATGAAAGAAGTCCGTGAACAGTGAACTTTAAAACACTAATTAGTTGCTTTCAAATTCTGCACTTTCTGCATCCATACTTCTTTACCAGTGATTAAAAATATCAACTTTATCGGAATTGTGTAACTTGTGATCTGGGTTTGGAAAAATTAGAAATGGAAAACTTTCCCCGCCCTAACCTGCAGACATGTCCAAATGAAGTAAGTTATTTTGACCTCAAATCAACTTTTCTGAGAGTCATTTCAATCTTAATTGTCTTATGCTGAATTAACTATTACTAAAGCAAGCGTTTTTGGTATACGGTCTAGATTTTGACTCAAATATTTCGCAACCTAAAGACTAAGGATTTGATTCGTCTTCGGATGGTGTCTCGTCGAATTCAAGACGTAGTCCAACTATGTCTGGTTCCCAGGCTCGTAGTAAATGAACTTGGAGGTCAATCTCATGGTCCTTGGTTTGATCCACAATATGGCAAATGGTACGTAGAACGTTGCAGCGTAACTTTTGTAGAAGCTGTATATATGAAATCTAAAGAAGATAACGATTTTGCTCCAGGGAGTTCCATCTCAAATTTTCGGAACATGAACAGCCCACTTGTACCCCGCCTCAGAACCCTTATAGACCTCCTGGAGACGAGCGCTGTCCAGAAGTTGTGTCAGCTTCTACAAACCATTTTGAGCTCATGTGTGAGCAAGAACAAGAACAAGGAGCACTCCTGTTGCTAGTGATTCAAGCACAATGGAGATTCATGGTAAACCAACTCCATGTGAATCATGGAGCTCTCAATACTCATGACTGGAACCTATACGGTATTCTAGTCCTCCTGCAGCTCCCGTTGCTGACCGATGCCCACATGAGCTTCCGCCGGAGAAGTTCTCATCCCGAATGGTGCAAAAATGCAATTGGTTATGCTCAGGATCAAGTGCATCCTCACCTTCAACGTCTCACCTTCCTTTTTTACATTCAAGACCAAGAGAGCCCTAACAGGCTTTTGGAGCTGGGATTTGTTAATTTGTGTCCGGCACTGACAGTGAGTATTTTATGCCAAGTTTTATTCGTTTTTAACCCTCATAAAATTCTCAATTTTTGCTCTTTGCTCAAATTATAGTACCTACGGGTGCAATTTGCGAGTTCCGACCAATTCGGCATAGTCGATATCGAGTGTACCACTGTTTTTAAAGGAAGTCAACGTTTGAGATTGTCCAAAATCATAAGGTATAATAAACAACACCCACCATTTATTGCGCACAAGCCTGACCAAAGCCCTAAATTTAAAATGACTTGCTTGTATTTTCAACAGCGAACTCCAACCTAGAACTTTGGAAGAACTTGATCAGCATGCGATAATTTTGTATTTTTTCCCTAAAATGGCCTCAGGACCAGGACAAGAGGACTGATGTTGAACTGTGTTAGGCACGTGATGTAAATTCAAAGGTATAGAGAATGGAATTGTGTACGAGGGTTTCGACTACTTGACACAACAACCACAGTTTGTTACATGTGAATTGGCTAAAATATTGTTTTTTATGAGTTCAAATCAAAAATATCAGATATGGTTCATTATATTTTGCAATTTTAAATGTTGACTTTGAAAGTATGAGAAAAGGGAAAGGGCATACTCTGACTGAGTATATTGACGATGCCTATTATTTATATATGCCTCGTGGTGGCCAGTTGGACATATGTACTATAATTCACGTAGGCTAAATCCTGGAGGCATAACCCTTTGACCACAGTTGACTTGACCAAAATACAGTTTCCAGGAACTGATATCCGCAGGGCTGATATCCAGTTTTAAATATAGATTGAGGTTCAAATTATTTATATCTGACAAAGAGATGTGTATATACATAGATACTTCAACCTACAAGTTCCAACACTTTTCATTTGTATGGAGTTTGTCCAAGCGAGTTGACAGGAAAATTTCTGAATAAAACTAGGAAACAAGAGTTCAAATCGCTCATTTCAATCTTGATCCAAGCTATACCGAAACGTCAAGTTATAACCACAAAGTGGAGAGGTTTGCAAAACAAGGACGAATGTAGCCCGGGCAATAAGTAACTACACGAGCGGGATCTGAAAAGGCAATATGGAAGGCATTCTTTTCCGTCCAGCGCAGAGTCCATTCGAGGTAACTGTTTTTTTGGTGGTGCTGGAATTGTATACGAATCCATAGATACGGTAACTTGCGTCATTTTTGCCAACAGGTTGAGCACATTCGCGAGAGAATATTCTGCCAGCTCGACTACTCTCAACTGATGGACTGTAGACTCGTTTGTAAAGAATGGGACGCTGAAGCGTCGCGAGAGCTTTGGAAGCGGAGCGTCGTTCGTCGGGTCCAATGCCGTTTGATGATAGCAGAAGAGGAATTGCGACCGTCCCTGATCCTCGACAGAACTAAGACCTTTTTCAGCATGGACAAGGACCAAGAGTTCCTGCAACTTCTCCGAAGCCGAAACCCCAGTAGCCGCCACAGTTTCTTCTCCTTCAACTTTGACTACAATCTGCTCGACTTATTGAAATTGGTGGATCCGTGGGAGTACGGGTGTTGGAGGTCCTTGTGCTTGTCCCATGACCGTGTGATTGAAAAATTCCTCTTCCACCCGCTCACAAGAGACGTCGTCGGCTCCGTGACGCTTGGCCGACGCTTTGTTGACCTCCCCGCAGTGTTGAGGATATTGACAACTTTGCCGAACCTCAAAGAGGTTCGGCTACATTTGGAAATGCGAACTTGCAGCTCAAACGTCTCAAATCCAGACCAAGTATTTCTATGCCAAGCTGTATCGCCCATAGAAAAACTACAGTTGCACCTCGTTCCCGATATTTCCCGTCATGGAGCTATTAAGCCATACTTGACAATCAAGTTCGTTTCCGCAATTCTCCGGGTTTGCGGTTACCTACAGGTGAGAAGGTATATTTTCAAGCCCCCCTCCCCCTTGTATATGTTGAGTGTTTTCTAAAAATATTATAATAACAACATTGCAGCATCTGGAGATTTTTGACGAATTCCGGCACAACTTTGGTTGCGATCCGATGCAAGTATCTCTTGTTCAGTTTCTTCAAAGACCGCAACGCCTCCAAACACTCGAGCTCCAAAGGTAGTAGTACTTTTTGCAACTATGTTTTTTTAATTCGACCATATAATTTCTCATTTCCACCCTTCACATATCTTCCTCGCACAGTTATCCTTACCGGCCTCGATATTACTCAAACATTCAAAATGTATCATGTCTCGCCGCCTTCAGCAACTTGAAGTCATTGGATTTGCTCGACTGGGACAGCCTTCCACTGGCTGGATGGAAGCGTCTAATAGCTGACGACGAGGACCGAATAATATCGCCCCACCTCCAAGTCTTGTGTTTAGCCATCCATGAGGAAGCGTGGCCCGGGGCGGATGCGCATGCGCAGCTCCTTTGTCACCACTTATTCCAGGGACAAGGGGCAAAACTCGGACGTTTGAAGCACTTGGTTCTCAGATGCACATTCGGAAGAGACTCGCGGAATCCCAAGTTGAGTTATGACTGGTATGAGGAGTGGAACGCGGGGCGTCACGAAGCTCTCACGCTCACTGAAGCAAGGATCGTGTACGATGGAACTTCAGCCGTCGACTTGAGGTCCTTCGCCAACCTCGCCCACTTGACTCTACGAGTTCGACGCAACAGCCTCGCGGCGGCTCTCGCCGCCGCGCCCTCTTCCGTCAAGCATCTTCAAATTACCCTTGCAAGCCCGGACTTTATTCTCAAACTGAAGGATGAGGAGCTGAGAAGCGCAGTTGAGCAGAATCTGCAGCCTCCTTCGAGTCTCAGGCTTATACAAGTTCGGCAACGCTGCTCCTCATGCTCCAGGTGGACAATCAAATACTTGTATTTGAACGAACCGAATCATCGAGTGTCTCATTTCCGGGTACGTGAATAAATAACGTTATTATTATTACTAAAGTAAATATTCTTGTCTCATGCCGCCATGTTCCCATTTTGTTTTTTATACAGTTACGCTCTCTTCCTCACAGTTTTGGTTCCGGTCTTTCAAAACGCGTCCTACAGCATACCGATGGCGAGACACGTTTGTCGGAATGTTGTACAGCTCATGTGCTAGCTAGTAACGAGATTATGTAACTATTAAAAATTGATCCTTGATGTTTTAAATTCATCCTATCGCCCTCAGTTTTTGAATTTTTGAATTCTTCAGCACTTGCAAATGTATATATAGTATCCCAATTCGTAATCCCGAAATTTTGAACACATGCTTGAGACTCCATTTTTGGCTTGAGAATATGTCGGTCAGGAGATGATGAGCTCGAAGAGTATTTTACTTTTGAATCGCTCAAAGGCTTCGAAATGGCAATGAAGAACAGTAACAGTAATAATAATAATACCATAACTCATCACATGATTACTTGATACCTTTGTGAGGAGCTGTCAAAAGACATATATAATGAGCACAAAATAATATGGCACGTCCTACATCTTCTTTCCCCTCCCAGCGCATAATAATATTGTTGGTTATTTTTGGGCTCGAAAGCTTCAACATAATATAAAAGAGCATCCTCAAAAAAATCATGACAGCAAACTGGGAATCGGAAGACGCTTCGCCAACACTCGCCACTTAACAATTGAAGCTGCAGCACTGTAAAGTTGGAGCTCCAGTTCCAAGTACATCGAAGACGTGTGTAAAGTGGCATAATTCAACATGAGATTCTCCCTACGAAGTCTTGTTTTTGTGACCTTGCAACTCTTTCCGTATTTCAATCTCAAAGTTGAAGGTATCTCTGCTGAGCTCAGAAGGATTAATGCGTTTGGCCATGATTTTGGCGCTCGGAATTTGCAGGACAGACGTTATTCATCCGTGGATGAGATTCCAGTATCAAGAGTAAGAGCCACTTTAGCAACCCACGCAGATTCTGTTTTTAACAAGGTAAAAAATCAACCTCCTCATTCCAATGAAACGGGACTTGACAAAAGCTTTTAACCATTTATTTGTCAGCAGAGGGCGCCAAAATCTCCCCTTGTTCGCCACCACCACCAGCTTTCTTCTCCTGCTGCAGTCGCGGACAGATATTTCTATGTTTCCCAAGACGCTGAAGCGCAAGAGGGTCCAGAGGGCGACACCGTCGGACGTTTTTGGAGCGTCATGGGGCCCTTGATTTTTCCACTTCCCTTTTTGTTTTGCGCCGCCATTTTTGCTGTTCCGGCGGTCCCGGCTTTTTTAATCAGTCAATACCTTAATAGGACAGAGTCGACATTTACACCCGAGAATTTACTCAAGTTTTAGTGTGGAAACATTCATATGCGTAGCATGTAAGAAGAAACTAATTTACCTTATACACTGACTGAAGGAATAAAGTCAAAGTATTTATTCTCGAACCGACTCAACAAGCATACCCTTATTAGGCTATCCCTAGCCTAATGGTTTCCTCTTCGTGATTTCTATTCCACAAGCTAATACATATTTTGACACAATTCATGTGGCAGTCATGTATACCAATCGATAGAGACGATTCCGAAGATGTGCAAGAGACTTTTCGTTTTTTCATTTTCTGCACCAGGTGCTTCAAATTGACATAAACAGGTCCATCATGGGTCCAATCCCGCGAAAAAATTATGAAAAATCTTTCCATAGCAACAAACATTTTTAAGCTTTTCTGGGATAGCCTAGGTTTAACGCCTTGCGTTTTATTAACATTATATTCGATTCGCACGGCTAGTTCTTGCTGTGGCTGTAAGGAGAAAAAACAGATTAGAGCGATGAAGCCAATAGGGATTTGGGTGGGGTCAGTTTTTGCAATCAAGTAGACGACGGATTTGACTATGTTCATGTTGGCTAGTAATTCGAACATCGATAGCGTTTTCTTGCATTAGTTTTGATAAGTGCTTAGGTCTTACAATTTACGTTTACGGACTTTTTAATTAGATCTTTAAGTAGATATTTCCATCCACTATTATGTACATTTTCATTGTAGTAATTTGTCAAGGCCATATTTCTTTGTTCACAACAATATCAAAAGGGGTACAATTAACTTTAATAATAACCATTTGCTCCTTAATTTTGTTTACGCATTTACAGTATTAAGCTCTGATTGATTTCTTCGTCCAGCTATGCTTGATGCCATTAATTTTGATAACCTTGAGGGTTAGTTGTGCTTTGACAAGATTTCGATGGATGATTACAGCTCGTTAGCTGACTACTATATAATTAATATTAACTGAGAACATGCCTGCTTTCATTAAGGAGACACCTGGGTGATTTCCGTAATCAGCGTTGCATTTACCTGTGACAAAACAAAATTTCACACTGAATTTCCAGCCAGTTCGAACAATTGGTATTTATAAAAAAGCCAGTCTATAAGGTCTCGAGAATTATATTCATTTTTTGTAAGCGTATCTTCGTCTCGTTGACAGTATGATGGGGGTTCTTTCATTTAGTTCTCTATGTAAACAAATCACAACTGCAAAAAGTACCTAAAGTTGCGTTGCAACCACGAGTTCCCCAATTTTCAATTGCTCTGCTAATCCACACAATGTCCTCAGTGAATCTCGTCGATGTGCTTTCTGGCTATGTATATTAGTGTCCTTAACTACAAAAACGATACCAGCTCTCCAAAGTTCATTATCTACAGTTTCGCTGCCAAGGCCAAATTACTTCACACTTACCCTTCCGAATGAAAAAAAACCGTAAAAATAGCTTAATGAGCCTTGTTACTTGGGACTCATTAGTTGGCTCGAAATATATAACTGTTGCTGATTTGGTCCGGCCTTCCTCTCATCGATGTTTCTGCAGCTAAGAACTTTTATGGGGTTAATCAAGGTTTCTTAATTGTCGTAAGAAGCAGGACGGTAAATTACCATCATTAGCGAATTAACATTCCTATATGCTTTCTAGGCATGAATGTTGACATTCTAACTGTGGGATATTGTAGTTAACTCAAGTTTGATTCAATGTAATTTCGCGATCCATATCCCTGAAATATGTTTTCAAAACTCACACTTTTACTCTACAAAATCCATTTTGGCTCAGCAGATCGGTTTGGCTTTCAACCGTACAAATGGGACCGGTGGACACAAACGCTGAGCGTGTCCAACAGCCTATCTCGGCGTCTCGCCGCAATGTTTGGCATCATCGGGCTTTGGCTCTACACCTTGAATTTGACTTCCAGCATCATCGAAGGCCTTCTTTGGGACACTTCACCGTCGAAGTCGGTTCGCCTGACCCTGGATGCTTTGTATGCAGGTGTTTATTACACTGCAGGGACCACGGCGATTGCCTACTACAGATTGCGATATGAAATGGCTTACGTCATTACACAAACACTGAAAGTTAACCGTCAGCTGACAGGTAATTCTTTTTTGCTACTGTTCAAAAAACTGAATGCTCAAAATTTAGCTTAAAGTGTTCTATTTAACAGAAAGGGAGCTGAACGGCAAGGTACCGAAATCTGATGGATGTTTAATAATGCCAGTATTTTACCTTGGATTGGGATTTTACCCGCCTGTAATGTCTGCATTTTTCCTCGTCAACAGTGGAGCTTCAAGACACATGTACAGATTTATTCCGGAAGAATACAAAAGCTCCTGGACCCTTGCAGCCTGGGCTGTGTTTGAAGCTCTTGTGATTCTCGTGGGATGCTATGCTGCTTTCACCAGCATGTTCCTCATGATAGCCCCAACACAGTGTATGTCGTTCTGGCTCCACTACTTTCAAATCAAAGCCAATGAAGCTAGTGATCAATTTAATAATCATGTCAGAGCGGAAAAGGTCAAGTATCTTCTTCAAACGTTTAGGGCATTGCGAGTACTGAATATGTGTACCAACCGGGCTCTTTCGGGGTTTATATGGCCAAATGCATTTTTGCAAATTGTAGCATTTGCGGTTTTTGGTTGTTATGGTATGGTTAAATTGCGGGAAAAGCTTCCAATATTTTTGTTTGTATTTTTCCCGGTTGTCACAATTTCGTGTGTACTTGCCATGTTCTCGTTGCTGCCGATGCAAGCCAAGTTGACGACAGAATCGACGCTGCTACTTCAGTCGTGCTTGAAGATCAAGGGAATTTCATTGCTGGAGAAAAAGCAAATTCGAGCAATGAGGCCAGTAGGAATTTGGGTGGGGTCAGTTTTTGTAATTAAAAAGGCTACTGCGTTAACATTGTTCATGTTAGCTAGTAA
>JAQGBJ010003785.1:0-11733 GCA_034698345.1 Sphaeridia pumilis | reverse complement strand
CTGCCTCTAGAATTTCTAATTACACTTATGATTTTTACAAAACTCGACGTTGATGATGATGAAATTGCTTATTGTATGAGGGAGGAGAAAACGCAGCCAAAGTTTTATTATATAGTTTTGATGTTTTGTCAAGTTCCAGTTTATCCAAGTGCAATTGTTTGCTCATTATTATTAGCTGATATATACTACGACGAAAATTGATGTTGTTCCGTTGTGTTAAATACGTTTTGTTTTACAAAAAGGATCAAAGTAGGGGTTTAATTTAATTGAAATCTGCGCGTGTGGGTTAAATGCAATAATGTATTTGTCGTTTGTTCAGTAGCTTCAGTCAGTCAGTCAGGTCAAGTCAGTGTCAATGTAGAAACAGATAAATTGGTGGTCACAAATTTTCACTTTCACTCTCTAACTCCCTCTCTTTATAGCTATAATCGTTCAAATGATACTGTTAATTCGGCTAAGACTAAATCGCAGTAAATTGGTTCTGGACACGATCTTTACATTAAAATGTCCTTCAATATCCACCGACAGAACTGCAAACACTTTAAACAACATTATTGCATACATAAAGCCGCTCAATCTAATTTACAAGCTTTCACCTTGATCGAACTGTTCCTCCTTTTGTGTCGTCACTGTCCATATGTGTAAGTGTTCTGTTTTATCTCGGGTGAAGTTCTTTGCTTTTGAATGACCTTGAAGTTGTTACATGTGTCTAACAACGGTTGCACACGTTTGATGCACCTTTTTTTAAACTTTTGTACATAGTGTGGTTTGGATGGAATTATGTTTCAACTGACTTCAGATGACTTTGTAGTTAGTTGCAATTTTTAGTAGCGAAAATATGTAGTAGTGGGAAATGGCTAGAACCCTTTAGCTGAATGGGAACGGGAAAAGAGTTTATTTTTTAGTAGATACAGTAGTTGACATTTCTGAAGCTTAATTTCACGATGCACTGCTGTTTTATTATTCTGGATCGTTCAGACAGTAATGAAAGTTTAATTCTTGTTTGACTATGTTTCAGGTCGTCTCAAGCGTATGGGCAGAGCACCGCGTAACTACTTGCTTGGGCTTACTTCGAGAGGGCATGGCTTTTGAACTGATGATGCAAGGACCGGCTTGACCTTGACCTGACCTGGGTGGCAGCTTCGTAGTTGATGATGGCGTTCCTGATGACGGAAGCTTTAATTTATAGTTGTTACCGCTAGCTATTTGATAGTCTAAATGTATCGATTTCACATATGCGTGTGTATTTATTAGCAAGCAAAGTTCATGTGCTCGCTCGTAATTGTGTCCTGATAAAGCTTGAATTTTGGGTAAACCAGTAAGTTGAACTAACTAACGTATGTACTTAGTACTAACTAGATCGCAATTTGAAAAATCGTAATGATCTTGTAGCGAACGTCTTGTGGAGCTGTAATAGAAATGAAATGTAGCGAATATATGTAGTGATTCTAGTCAGAGGGTTCGGATTCAATGTGGTTCCTGAGAAACAGGATGTTAAAAGCAGTCGTTGATTTATTGGTTATGCTTATCGGGAAGGATACAATATCTTGGGGAAATAAACTTTTTCGAAAAATGATGGAATACCATATAAGCAGGAAGGTGTTTTTAAACATCCGTCGAGATGTCAACTTATCATGGGACTCGAATGTATACTTTCACCTGAATTTATAACGTGACACCGCGAATCGATATACTTTCAGCACCACCCCAATGCAATTGTAAATTATTTTAGCTGTCAAAAAACTTGCGTGATGTCTTTCTTTCTAAATCCATATGACCTTCCTTCTACCCGAGCTGCTTAGCAGGCAACCGGCATTTAGCCATGTGCTCAGCCCCTTTAACGATTTTTTGCGAATGTTGAATACGTAACTTCGACTTGACTGAGAACTTGAGTTCTCTTAAATGTACGCTCATAATTACACATTTCACATGTGGGACGGCTGGACATCTATCAAAGCACCTGTTTTTAGCGAAAAACCATGCATTACATATTCATCAGTTTTGACACCGGCATTTACACATAATGAACCCAACGTCCAATTTTTTAGGGAATCCACTCTCTTCGGTTTCAATTCACATCCACAGTGACAAGCAAGAAGCCAAAACCAAAAGAAGTTCCTCGACATTGCAAGTTCAACTTCGGCAGCTCTATAGTTACACAGCTTCTTGAAAAGAGAAACTGCAACATGTCCACTGAATTGGAACTATCAACGAGGAACCTCGTTACTGGTGTAGCCCATTCAGAGCTGACGCAAGTGGAATTGGAGTCAGTTATAACTTCTGCAGATCTTCTCGAAAGACCAGCGGACTTGGGCACGATTTCGCTCGGGGCCTCAGCACCGCCCATGAGAAAACGAAGAGGTTCTTCTCGCCTCGAAATCTCTGCTGAGGACCAGCAGCAGCAGCAGACCGAGGAACCATTGTCTTTGAAGCCTGCAAGTTCCCAGGATCCAAAATTAGCTAATCCATTCCAGAAGGTCGTCAGAGTGAACCTCAGAATTTTGCGGTTTTACTCCAAATACCTCGGATTTCCACTTGAAGTCAGCCAAAAAAATGTATCGGTGGACAGACGTCCGTGGAAGCGCTTTTTCTGGCTCTTCAACCTGAACTTGATGAACCTCCATTCATTCTACATGCTTGCCGGAGTTTTGCTAACTTTCACCGTTGACAAGTTCCACAATCCAAATTTCGGTGTCATCTATTTGATGGTTTTAGGAACATATGTAGGGTGTAACTTTTGCGCAGTTGAGATTCTTGAACGCCAGGTTGAAAGTTTTACCATGATTTGGAATTCGATAATCAAGTATCAAACGGCTCCGATCAACATGCCAAAAGTGAAAATCTGGTTTGGAATCCTGCTTTCACAAACGTCTCCGTTCGCTGTTTTTGTGTTCCCCCTCTTTATCGCTTGGAACCCGGAATTCATCATCCAATTTCGATTCGCTGTCGACTGGTCCCTTTCCCAAGGGTACTTGGACCAAGGGCCTCTTTACGTGGTGCTTGTCATTATTTCTGTTGCCTTGGACGCTTGGTCTTGGATCCAACTTCTTTCATTCACGCTTACCCTCCAACACATGTTGTTTCTAGAAATGTGGTCTGCAGTCATCGTTGACCTCATGGAAAGGTTCAAACGCGGAATTATTTAGTACTATAAGTTGGGATTAATGTCAGTGAATCAATGAAAAGTACCTTACGTTTTTCAGATCTACAAGAGCAAGGATTGGAGCTTATGAAGCATTTCAACAACTTGAGACACTTTTGGTCATGCTAAGGTTCTTCAATGTAGCGAATTCCGACTTGCTGTTTTGTATCAAGTCTATTAGCATGTCTAATGCAATTTTCTCTATATCAATCCTCCTTCAGATGGACTTTGAGGGTGATAGCGGTATGGCAATGTTAGCCGCCATTATAGTTGTTGCTACTGTTACTCTTACTTGGTATCCGATAGTTTACAGTCGGGCCTACCTTGTGGCTGTCAATCTTGAAACTGTGAAATCAGAGCTACCGAGAGTCATGTCGTTCCATCAGCAAGATCCTGCTTTTCGGCGGAAAATTCTTTCTGTCGGGGCAACAGGCATTTGGGTTGGCTTCAGAACTTATGAGCGCGAATCACTGCTCCTATTTTACGCTTTTATATTTGAGCAAGTGGTCAGCATAGTTCTTTCTATGCAATAATATGTATGTGTAATTAATCTGAAGTTAAAATATGATGCAAGACGAAGACCAACAATTAAAAGCAATTATCAGCAGCCGGAATTATGGAATAGCGGCAGCAATCTCAGGCGAAAACGTTCGAAACGCATCAAGCAGTCATTGAGTGAAAAAGCCATCGAGTAAGTTACTACACTCCCAGTATCATCTGTCATCAGCCGATGATGTTGTTGTGTTTTGTCAGAATTCAGAATTGAAGATTGTTTTGAATTTTGCAGAGTTCTTTGATAGTTATCAAAACGTGTGTATCATTATAAATCTTTAAAAATGGATCCGTGGGACACAAATAATCCTCACGCTTCGGTATCTGCAATTATAAGTTTAAATCAATCGAAGGCGAAAACGAGCAATTTGGACAAAAGTTTGAGCAAAGGTAAACAAGAAATCCACATCAGCTGTTTTGCGCTACTGTTTTCGGAATTAGTGCAATATTGTCAGAATAGAAGCAGCAATGTCACAGATCTTCAGAACAAGTAAGTCCATGGAATATTCTCATTTTTTGATTTCAAAAGTAAACCGATGTTCAAATTGTTAATTAATTTGGCGTTCCATGAATTGTTTACAGGCTTGCAGAGCTTGGAAAACAAGTTGGTCTGAAAATCATCGACTTGATTGTCTTGAGGGAAAAGAGCTACAAACGGGAAACGAAACTGCTTCAGATTTTACTGTTCATCAGAACTACAGTCTGGAGGGTATATAGAAAATATCGATTTGATACACATTGTGGCAACTGACCACTGATTGTTCCGATCGAAGAATATTAATATTTTTTTGGTTCATTCATAGACTTTGTTCGGCAAGGAGGCAGACAAACTGGAGAACTCAGTCGAAGACCAGAAGCAGTACTATATTATCGAGAAGGAGCCATTAGTGAACAGGTTCATTTCGGTCCCCAAAGAGCACAAAAAGAATCTGAATTGTGCAGCTTTTAACGCTGGAATCATCGAAGGAATCCTTGAAACTACGGGATTCGTAAGTTCATTCACGTATTCTTTTTGTAAAACAGTGGGAAAGTTTTGTTGAGCAAAAAGTTTTGATAGTTTTGGTAATCGTTTCAGCCTGCTCCGGTCGTCGCCCAAAATCACAAAGGATTCACGTATTACGTGATAAGTTTCGATGAGTCAGTTATATCCAGAGACAAGCAAGTGGATTGAAAAACTCTGTTATCAAACTCATAATTAAGTTAGATTAGATTTCGTCATCGGCAGTGTTGAGAGCGGATAACGAAATTAAAAGTTTGAGTAATAAACAAGTGCGAGGAAGGAATTCCAGTTTTTTTTCAAACTTAAGTTCAGGGACATTTTGCAAAACCATGTTGTATGTACATTTAGGATGAAAGTTTTTGATTTTGTTGGTGCAATTTCGCACGTTTATACACACTTGAAATGTAGCTTTTTTTGCTCCTGGTTGCAATGACTCATTTCAGGAATATTAATTACTATAGCTGTTGGATGGACGTGTTATCTTGCACTTGTTAAAGTTGATATACAATATACAGGGGAAGAAGTTATTTTACATGAGAGTTATAGTTAGAAATTCCCTGCGTTTGCCGCCTCGAAACTGGTTTGCTGATCGTGAGAAAAAATCTCTGAGATTTCGCAAATTTTGAGCTTTCCGGACTCTTCCACCTTGGTTGCAATTAAAGGCTATGCAAGTTTTTGCAATGTCTAGCTTCCAGCTATTAAATAACTCTTGTTTCGCCGTCCCCACGCTTGATGGGGGCTTATCAGGAGACTTCGAAAATACAATTGTTTCAGCTCTTAACGTATATACACAACTTCAAACAATCGATGGGAACTACCCCAGAACTACCCATTCTGGACCTGCAGACCATGGACAAGATCTCATGATTTTGCGAATATAACCTCAGTCACAATCTATCCTCAGCCTAATCGTGTCGTGCTAGAAATATCAAAGGCTGTATCAAATATATCAGAAACCGGCAGACAAAATGGCTTCAAGTGCCGGTATGTTCCTTGTAGCACAGCTCGTGCTTCTGGCTTTGTGTCATTCAGTTTCTGCTAAAACTCTTGGGGTAAGTTAAAAAACTCAAAATTCTGCTGAGCTTTAGTTACAAAACATCGCAATCCCAGGTCTAAAACTTTGGGTTTTTGTTTTCCAGTTGAAACCGGAAGTAGAAGAAAAGAAGCCACAAATCCCAACCTTCCAGCAAGTTGCCGAGTACATGATCAGCAATCCTACATCCACAGAAGATGCCAACTCTGACTTGGAAGAACGCATCGAAATGCTTCGGGAAGCCTTCGCTTCAGGAGCCATCACCGAAGTAGGAAAATCCCACCGTTCCAAGCGTTCTCTGGGGTTCTTCAGCCGCCTGGGTTCCTGTCTCTTGACCTTCTGGTCTAACCCAAGCTGCTTCAGCCGTCTCACAAGAGCTCAAATTCAAAGAGAAGAACGTAAACAAGAAGAGCTTAAGCAACAAGAAGAATTCAGACGAAACATGCAAG
Source organism: Sphaeridia pumilis (assembly GCA_034698345.1). Lineage (NCBI taxonomy): Eukaryota > Metazoa > Arthropoda > Collembola > Symphypleona > Sminthurididae > Sphaeridia > Sphaeridia pumilis. The sequence continues at coordinate 5,557 of JAQGBJ010003785.1, read as the reverse complement.
ATGACATTTACTCCAACTACTTGTCCAAGTTGAACGCCACTACTGGAACAGATGACACTAACGAAGTCAGCGCCGGAGGAGACTCACAATGGAAGCCACCGAGACCTACCACCGAAGCGCCACTCACTACAACGACACGCAGGCCTTTGTTCCCATTGTTGCACAGCATCAAGACTGGACTTCGCAGCTTGTTCCCTCGGTTCTTTGGATTCTTCAGTCGTGACCGCAGCAGCAATTACGATAGAACTTATGACGACAGCTCTCGTTCATCCTACTTCAGTACTTTTGGAACCAGGTCCAGAAGCGATCATGGTTGGGAATAAGTGCAATTTTTGCGGCGCTTATCTGAACGTTTCCTCTTCCGTGACTAGTTATGATTCATCAGTATTCTTTTGTAATTTATGATATCCGTCCTCTAAAAATCAGTAAAGAAGTCTTCTTCATTCTGCCGAAGTTACAGCATGGAATAATGGAATGTTTCTTTTTCTTGTTGTTTTATAATTGCAGCCTCCAAGACCTTCGTAATTGTCCCAGTGTGGGAATCTATTCATAAAGTTTCTCTCCATTCGAATTGTTAGAATGCATACCGTCGTGAATATAATCTTACGTTTTTGATCAAAAGTTCAGCAAACTGGAATTTTTGAAATTATGATATCTATCTTGAAAATGGAATTTCAATCGCTATTTGTGATTTGTAGTTGACTTCGAGACTTCGGGGCAGCTCAGAAATATCGGAGTGCGCTGGGGTGAAGCGACGATCAACAGGCAGAAATTAGGTTCAATGCGAACGATCTAGACATCCTTGGTTTTCCCGGCAGAACCAAATTTCATGATTGATGTTTACAAAATCAGCATGCGAAAAATATTCTCACGAAACAGTGCCGCAACTGTCACCGCATCACCATGACAGCTGACATTTGATTGACACTAACAGTATATAAATCGTATTTTGATTCTGGTACGATCAATGTTTGAACATTTATATTATAATCAGTCCGGCAGCCATCTCATCCTGCCAAAATAACGCGGAAAGACTGTAGTTGATTACTGAAAATTTCCACTTCGTCTTTTGGAAACAGGTTAGCTTCCTTAAATCTGGTGCGAATTTTTTTGGCGAGCTTGTCTTTCATCTTGTTCGGAAGCTTTCATTGTAGAGTGAAAATACTGGAAATGCGAAATAGTTGCAGCTGTCAACAGTCCTATGTAGCTATAGAAGTTTGTGCAGTCTAGAAATAGAAACCACAGCCAGCCGGTGTCATTCTTCAATGAAATTGTCTGACATACACCGTGTATTGGTTAATAGATCGTAAAAGAACACTTTACGTAGTCAGCAGACACTCGACCACAAAGCTTGTATAGTAAAGGTTCTCGTTCTGATTAGCGCAACATCTGTTATTTGCTACTAGCTGTCAACTATAGTCATGTTAATGTTTGAATTGTGTAAGTCTCCCCAAGTTCCAATATTGATTTTGCTTGCTGCTTGCAGAAATCCATAACATGTAAGAAACGATGTTCTACATTCCAAATTGAAGCTACTTGGAAGAAAGAAGTGGTCTAATGTCTGTACCGGTTCATATCGTCAACGACAATGAATATCGTTGCTTGGAAACGCAGCAGACTTGCGTTGGTCGTGGGGTCAGTGCTATTGATACTCATTGTTCTATATCGGAGTACCGTAGATTCGGGACCTTCATGGGGTATTAAGTCAGATAGACTGGTAAGTTGTCGAAAGTTGAGGTGTGACATCAAAAATACAGTGATGAATACGGAAGCTACTTCGCTTGCAGATTGGGAAGTTTCGGGAAGCGCCATACTTGACTCCAGATCGTATAGGAAACTTTGAACCACCTGAAGAAATTCTTGAAGATGGGCCTGGAGAGGGAGGAAAGCCTTATGTTCTACCTGAAAGTAAACAAAATGAGGCTGAGGAGTCGATAGGCGAGTATGGTATGAATATGGTCGTGTCGAACGCTATTTCGATGACACGATCCATTCCTGATACCAGGATGGAGGAGTAAGTTCGACATTGGTGACAAGTTCGTGAGGGAAAGTCACTTATAGTTTGATAAAACAATTTTTTGATTCCCGACAGGTGCAGACATTGGCACTATCCGGAGAAGATGGGTTTGACAGCTAGTGTGGTATTAGTCTTTCACAACGAAGGTTTCAGTACTCTGATGAGAAACGTCCATACCGTAAGTTGACATTCAGCTATGTATTAGCGGGTTTGAATAGAATTTTATTATGGTTGCCTGTGCCTGCTTGCAGATTATCAAACGTAGCCCGAAGGAAATGTTGAAGGAGATTATATTGGTGGATGATTTTAGTGATAAAGGTCGGTGAAGTTGAGAAATAAGATATCAAGTATGTTTGAGGGTTTCTAATTCGTGTTTTACCTGTACAGAGAATCTCAAGAGTGGGCTTGATACGTACATCGAACAATTCAATGGACTGGTGAAGATCGTTCGCAACAAAGAGCGAGAAGGGTTGATTCGTACTAGAACAATAGGAGCGGAAAATGCTAAAGGTGATGTGGTCGTGTTTTTGGACGCTCATTGTGAAGTGAATCGGAACTGGCTGCCACCACTCTTGGCTCCAATCTACAGAGACCGAACGACGATGACAGTGCCTTTTATCGATGGAGTTGATCATAACACGTTTGAGTACAAGCCGGTGTATTCTCCTGGAACCCTTTTCCGCGGTATTTGGGAATGGGGCATGTTCTATAAAGAGACCGAAATTCCGAAAGAGATGGATGATGCCCGGCCGCACAAATCAGCGCCGTACAAGTAAGAACAAGAGAAATCTCCACCAATTCGACTCCTCGGAATATTTAATTTACGAGCTAAATTTTCGTTCTTCATTGGCAGGTCCCCAACTCATGCTGGAGGTCTGTTCGCCATAGACAGAGAATACTTCTTCGAACTCGGTGCTTACGACGATGGTCTGCTTGTTTGGGGCGGTGAAAACTTCGAATTGTCTTTCAAAGTTTGGCAATGCGGAGGATCGATCGAATGGGTTCCGTGTTCCAGAGTAGGACATGTATACAGGGGATTCATGCCTTATGGTTTCGGAAAGCTGGCTCAGAAGCACAAGGGCTCTTTGATAACTATCGTAAGTGCAGCTCAGTTCTCTTAATCATTTCATCTTCATCTGCTAGTCATTAATCATAAAGTATTTCGAAACTTTCAGAATTACCTCCGTGTGATTGAAGTTTGGTGGGAAGAGAAATACAAGGAGTTCTTTTACGCAAGAGATCCAATGGCCCGTTACATGGACTACGGCGACATTTCCAAGCAGCTTGAAATAAAAAAGAAACTCCAATGCAAGCCATTCTCATGGTTCATGGAAAATGTAGCTCCAGATTTGCTCCTCAAGTATCCTGAGTTACCACCCAATACACACTGGGGGGAGTTCAAGAATGAAGGAGGTCAAGTTTGTTTGGATACTCTAGGAAGGCAAGCAACTGCGAATATGGCAGCTTCTCGATGTCACGGGTATGGTAGCAGTCAGGTAGGCAAGGTTCAGAAAAATGGCAGTTACTTTCGTAGGACTCCCGACTCCCTATCTCAACATAATGGTATTTTTGCTTTGCAGTTGATGCGGCTCAATAAGGAGGGTCAATTAGGCGTCGGTGAAAGGTGCATTGATGCCGACAAAAACGCAGTGAAGCTAATTTACTGTCCAATGGGAAGTGCATCAGGTCCATGGCAATATGACGAGGTATGTCCTTCTACTTCCCACAGAATCGGAAAATTTGAAAACTTATATTTAACGCTCCAACTCCAATAATTTCAGGAATCCAAACTCATGAAGCACAAGACTCTTGATAAATGTCTAATCGTCCACCCAACTTCGAAGCAAGTGACTCTACGGGAATGCGATCCCAGCAATACTTATCATGCATGGTCATGGAAAAAGCTTAAACCAAGATACTAATATTGAGATTTCGACACGGATGTTCAGTGGTTGTTTTTACGGTAACGGTTGTTCTTGAAGTATTATTTTCAGTACGAAGGTTTAGATCTTACGACTGGCTGGAAGTAAGTAATGTGATATATATTTATTGTATTTTGAACTTAATGTTGTTTGGTTGTACTCTTCTGAGAGAGCCTTCATTGCCTCCCAAGATAGATGGGGTGCTTACGTATATATTCAACGCTATGATAACCAGGTGCAATAAATCTTTTTAAATGTTTCATGTTTCCAGTAGAATTGAGTCACGACTCGAAAAACGACGAGCAAAGCTCCCTGTCCCGGATATCGTCCCAACCGCTACCAGGTGTGTAAATCCATTCTTCATCGCCACTCTCCTCCAGATTGAGTTTTTCAGGGAACAAAAGCTTTTGATATCGAGAAACGCTCTTCTCGAACTTGTTAACACTAGAGTCAGCGTTGCAATTCGAGTGCTTGAAATGCAACCCACTGGAATCACAAGGCGAAATTAGTTTATCAACTCCTGATCAATAGACACAGTACAAATCAGAGCGAAGAAAATAATACATGTAGATCTTACCAGCGACCAATATGGTACAACCTTGGGACTTGTGGATACATTGCAATCATCGGTTTGTCCAAACAATTTCGTGACACATACATCATGGTGGTGTCCCAGTTATATGTGTCGTAGTTGCAAAATGACGACCCACAGCCTTTTATCCTCGCCCACAACTTGCCACAACGTTCGGTTGTATGCCATTCCCATATTATGCTTCCAAGTAGCAACGATGGTCTGCAAAAGAGCAAGATCCAAACGGGGTTAGCTCGAAATTCTGGAGATTTGATACAACATTCATCTATATATGTGCCAGCAATTACCTTTGAACTGGACCCTTTTATGGACATGTAGTTCTCCCATTCTAATACATACACAGTTTTTTCTGCCAAGACAAGAATATCAAAGCCGCTGCACCTGTCCTCAATCATTTCAGTCTCCATCAGTTTCAGCATCCATAGGAAGTCGGGCGTTGCGTAATAGTCTTCTTCCAGAAATGTGATCACATCTGCGGAAAGTCATAAATTCTATTCTGCAGCATTTAATATTTCACCATAAGGAGATGCTTAATATTACTTTCGAAATTCCGAAGTACCGGGATTCTATCGAAGACGAAATTGGCCTTCCACCACCAGTGGTTCTTGAGCTGTTGCTTTCTCTCGGGAAATACAGATAAACTTGCAGAAAAGTTTGGAGGACGCTCTTCCGGAAACCAGTCGGGATTTAGCTGCATTGAAAATGGGTAAAAGATTTGCAAGACGCGGGCAAACGTGATACTTTGAACCACATGGTTGATCGCCGACAGGTACACGTCGTGGGAGAAGATCAAAAGCGCTCGATCGATATACTTGGCATTCGACAAGTATAAGCGACAAGCTTTTAAGCAGTAACTTGAGGTAGTCCAGTCTTGTATGCACTTGAATTACGATGACAAACGTAGAGTCATCGATAGGTCCTGTGAGGGAATCCGGGGATAGCAATGGATGATCGGAGGTAAGGGTCGGCATTGGCTAGGGATCAGTGGGAGCGCAGGGAAGACCAGTGGTCAGGAGGATAGCTGGA
>JAQGBJ010003784.1:0-11733 GCA_034698345.1 Sphaeridia pumilis | reverse complement strand
AGAAATATTTGTTTAGTTGCCATTTAATAGCATTGCATTTCCGGTTCTAGAAAACACCAGTGATCCGATACCGAGGATCCACGGGCATAAAATTCAAACCTGCTTTACGTCCATTGTTGGTCATTATCTCATGCATTTGTGATGAGCACCCTACAGTAGGTCCCTTGAAGTCACTTCTGGTCTCTATGTATGCATCACAATCATCAATAGGAGAACCATAGAACATTATCGCGGAATTGTCTAGTGTCTGAAGGGTTGAACCTATGTTAACGTTACATGATGCATATATATACAAACATCTAACTTTCGTGAAAAATCGAATTTCGTCGTCTCAAAACTAATTTAGCAGTATATTTTACATGCACTACTATCTCCAGAATTGCACTGCACAACTATGTGTGTGAGCTTGAATCCCCATGGGACTTTCTGACTACTCGACGATTCATTTCTTCGTAAACTATTTTAGATTGTTGATTTGACATTGAACTTCTCCATCGGCAAGCCAGCAAAACTTCCCGTCGACTGTCGATTTTGCTCAAGCATATCATATTGTATCTCACATTACGACTTTCTGTTGATGCCGCAGAGCCAAAACAGCACTTCCTCCTATCACACCAAAATGCAATGTCAATATTTTCTCTTTATTGATCCGCATGTTTCCTAGGTTTCTAAAAGTGAGTATGAATCATTTCATGCACTGGCCCTTAATAGGCGACAGGCACCCACCATCAACACAGCCTCTAATATCTCCAGTACCGTTTCCGCAAACGGCAAAGTCAATATTTGCTCGCAACCGTCGCACGCCCTCTACAACATGCAGATGTCCGGTGTGTCAATATCGGTAAACTAGTGATATGATCTGAAAGCAGACTGAAATTTTGAAATTCGGAACCTAGTTTTCGCAAAAAGTATTCCAATTGCTATCACCTCATGTCAATGAAAACACACTCTGTAGTTTTAAATGAGGTTTTTATTGATAATTTAATGGCTACAATATGATTACTACGAGGTCAACTTAATTGACTTTACTTTGAAACTGTTGAAAATTTACCACTACGACTACCATTGTTTCGTACCCCAGATGTACTTACGGGCTTGATGGCAATTGAAGTCGGCCTGGCTGACGGACTACAATCGAAAGTTTCAGAACAGTAAATGGTCATGATGACATAATCTTTACACAACCAATATAATACCACCGCACTTCATAGCTCCATGGCACTAGCGAAACCCACTCCTTTCTAATAAATCCAATCTACTTTAGCTATAGAATCCGTTCTACAAATAACAAGGTTTGTTAAGGAAGGACTTGAGTCGGAGTACTATTTAAGTAACATATTATTGCCATGCATCGTCCAGGCCAAGTCATTGTTTCCGGTCTTAACGCTCATTACAATACCTGACCCCTGGCAATGCTACTACAGAATATTAGTCACGTATCTCTTACATATCGTATATTTATATTCGCACTATCACAATTGGGCAGCCCTCTAGCACAAGAATTTTGAGGGATTTAAACTTACAAACGGCAACTTTCTCTCAGGAATATGAGCATCATTACGCATGGGAAATAGTGCCAACTTTGATGTCTAAAAGCTTTTTCAAATATCTTATATCAAGCAACTTTCATTCCTTCGAATCGACTATTTCACTCACAAGAGAACCTGTCAGAGTGGCAGCGTAAGATACACGTTAAGAGTAATAGCTGAAGTTGTTCCTAGTCTTGTTGTGGGATCAAGTAATTCAAAATCGGTAAACTGTATTAAGATCTTGCGGAGTATCTGCTATCGAGAATTTACCAACTCAATTGTTAAAGCACTATTTTTCTTGGCATTTAAACCAATAGGTGGGATGTGAAGAGCATAGTTGTGCTGGCTAACACGACCATGGTCATAGCTAGGACAGATGGAGCCTGAGTTTCGACACCGTTGCACAACTCGTGCACGCACTTGCAGTAGGTCACCATTACTTCGAAAGTTCCAGCCCTATTGAAGCATGAGGATCCGTCAGCAGAGGCCACTTGGATGTCGTCTTCCTTGACCTGAAGCATACAAGGAAGTAGGCAGTTAGAACTCCGTTTCATTCACCATACAAATTTCATACTCTGAGCAAAGCCAATACGTGCAACATTTTGGGCAATGTATATAGGTAGAAGCCCAGTTAATCTAAAAGCTTTAAATTCAAGATCTTTATATTTTTGTTTCTTTCAAGGCCGTGTCTCCTAAGGTGGCAATTTCAGGCAAGGACAGGTACAAATACACAATTACCGGACGTCGACATTTTCTACTGCTAGAGCTACTTACGTCGAGAACCGATTCCTTCTTGTCGCCTTCCCAGCCACATCCACGTACAACTCTCATATCAGTAATACCGTTCAAGCTAGCTGCAACCACAATTATAAGATTTAGTTTCCCGATGTCAATTATCAAAGCTAGCGTATAAGATCAGGAGAAAAGCGATGGGACTCACCCTTTTGAGTTTGCTTCCTGCAGAAGGTCGCATTTCTGTTGGGCATCTCCTGGGCGCAGTCAACTGCAGCAATGGTGCCATCAGCAGTATTGAATGGGTCTCCACATCGTGGATCCATTTTAGAGTTGCAGGTGTAACACTTTATGCTCAGCCCTTCGAAGCAAAAGGAATAATTAAATATTGTATTATAGCACAAGCAGTAATTGTGAAATTCACCATTTCATGACCAAATCCTTACCTTCTTGAACATAAAAGGTGGCAACAATGGCGAGGGCAAGCCCGAAATGAATTTTGGAAATCATTTTGCAGATAATTGGTTCTGGAACAAAGAGCATATATGTGAGGTTGACCTAATTTTGCTCAGCTAAACCAAATCAAAAGACACTTTTAAAACTTGTTACCTTTACAAGCTTACCTTTAACAACTGCAGTTAAGCCCAGTACTTTAGAAGGTACCTGTCTGAATCTTGGAACCACAAATTTCGAAACTTTCACCGTCTTGAACAAAGCTAATGGTGGTGGTCGTTGGATGTAGCAAGAATGCGGTCTAAGCGATAATATGGCTGCTATTCTCTCCTATTTCGGACCCCCTCCAGATCGATATGTCGGGCGGCAACTTTCTGCAAATGCAAAGTTCAGGAGGAGAAAATGGACTCTCTTGTTCAAGGCGAAAGTTGGTAACTTTCCCTGCCTGTTCGAAGCACTCCCTGCGGTCTTCTCACAGTCAAATACTTCCAAACTTTTTCTGCTTTCTCTCATGCGCTTTTAGCATGCTGTAAGAACGGCTCAGCAGCTCCTTTCACCATCTCACCTTCTTGCGTACTCACATGGACTTCTCTCACGGCCACTCCGATAGCGAAAACTCTTAGCGCTTTAGCATGCTGGAATAGCGAAATGAGCAGGACCAAATCCGGTAACTTCAACCATGCAAGGCTCCGTCACGTGAATTTCAAGGCAACAAATGTATGTGTGATACTGTGAATAAATGCGGTATATAGCAAATCGGCAACCTTGCTCGTTATTTCTCGGTCGCATTTTATTATTGCTGTAAGGATGTCGTTCGGCCGCATGACTCACATAAGGTGAGATAAGAGCTAAGAAAATGGCGAACCCGCAATGTCTATCGAATTTAGCTGCTCCTGCTTTGAGTATGTAGGCTACATGCCTCGTTGGTTTGCATGTGTCTGTCAAAAGTGACTAGCTAATATGTTGAATAGTAACATGTCTCTGGCCATAGCTACTGGGAATTTTTTCACAGTATATAATACAAAGTACGTGGACACTGCCTCGGCTGCGATAGTGGTACGAAACTCGCCAAAGCTTGCGCACGATGAATAATGAAATGACGCCTGGCTGTATTTTATAACTAGCCCAATGTTGTTTACTTGGGATGGAGTATTTATACCTGGACAAAACATTGAAAAATGCAACTCTTACTAATATTACATTGCACGTACCATACTGTACAAGGTGCGATACTGCGAGCGAGAGTATCACACCTTGAACTCATCACAATTGAAACTGAAGCCATCACTTCGTCAATGAGGGTTGCTGAATCTTTGAAGATTCTGCAAGTGTTTCCGCCCCCGCTCAGGTAGCTCCCAAGTATTGCTCTGATTAGAATTGCCCTGGTCTTCCCAAACATTTTGGTTGGGATTATTACCATGACCTTCCCGGTTTGGTGTTTCCCAAACAATATTTTGTTGCCTGGGCGCTTGGTCTCTAAAGGGTCTTGTAGTAGGAGAACCTACAAAACCTCGAGGAGCTGCCGGTCTATTTTGAGGACCTGAAGGGCCATTTGACATTCCTAGTCTGTTTTGGGGACCTGGGTGACCACGAGGACCGGGAAGTCTATTCTGAGGACCTGGATACCTACCTGGAGCCGTTGATCTATTATTCTGAGGGCCTAAATTTCCACCAGGAGCTGCTGCTGGTCTGTTTTGAGGGCCTGAATACCCACCTGGAATTACTGCTCTGTTTTGAGGACCTGAATAACCACCAGGAGCTACTGGTCTGCTTGGTCTTGGACCTGCCGGCCTGCTGTACGGAGACTGAGGTGATGACTGTCTTGAAGATAAAGCTTTGAAGGTACTAGGAGACGATGTCCGTACATTTGCGGGGTTTGATGAATTTACAAGATCCTGGTTCGGCGCTTCAGCTACCTTAGGCTTAGGAGATGCTTCAGGCTTTGGTATAGGAATGTTTTCTACTTTGGCTGGACTGCTATCTGATACTTTGGTCACAAGTTTTGGCGATGAGGGCTTAGAGCTAGTGTTTGAGGACTCGGTGCCTGTGATATGGTCGGAAGAAACATTAGCAGGCTTTGAAGTATTAGCTTCAGGAAAACTTTTCGATACATGAGCTTTCTCAGTACTACTAGGATCACCTTCAGCGTTTGAAAGCTGTACTTGAGGAGCGGGGGCAGTAACTTCTTGACGAAGTTCAGGCTTTGGCTGAACTGGTACAGTTTCCGTTTTGTTTGGTTTGACATTGACCGTTGTAAAGTTCGTTTCTTCTAAATTAACATCTTCGTAGAATGTACTGGGAGGATTCGCACTATTGTATACCGGCTGACTACTTCCATTGGGCTTGGATTTGGGCATAGGGTCTTCCCACTCGTCATAATCTGCCGGCTCATCAGCTCCAGCTCTATAGTATAACCCGCCCATTTTGCGAAGAATTTGAGATTGCTGCATTGAGGATAGTACTCCGTTCCTGCATTGTTTGTCCTGCAAATACGAACTTGGATTAATATTATGCATCAACAAAAGCTTCACAGAAAATAATCTCTGATTCACCTTATGACCCCATTTGCCACACAACGTGCACATGGAGAAGTTGGAACAATGTTGGAATCTATGCTTTCGGAAAGGTCCTTCCAGGTATACTTTCTCGTCTATCAGCTGAGCATTTTCGTACAAAGATGCTGGATTAATCCACAAAGATTTTTCGGGATCGAACTGAATTTTCTGAAACAATGGGAATGATTCAAAATGAGCCCACTGACACCTTTAATATTGAAATAGAAAAAGGACTTGAAAGAAGAATTACCCGCACAAACTCTTCGCTGATCCCCAGCAAGAACCAAAAGGCTGTTTCTTCTTGGGCCATGCTATTTACGGAAATGGTGCCCTCAATCCTGTTGGTTTTGCAAATTACGAGGGCATTAGTGTGTTGGTCCCATTAGACGGTTCGGTTAAACCCCCGGGGGTTTAACACACTCTCATTCATTAAGACTTCAGAAGTAGAAGTAAACAAAGGACAACAAACTACGTAAATATATGTAGCGGTACCAAAGACCTTGTTCTTACCGTTTCCAGAACTGCTCACATTCTTCCGTTTCAGATTGCTGATATACCGGAAATGGCAGAATAATGTTTGTCCAAGCCATTCTCGAGTCAACTTTAGTTCTATATTACAATTACACAGTAACCATGAATAATTTTGGTACTTTTTCGCCGGTATGGCTTTTACAAACTAAAAATCATTCCCACAACTTTTTAGAACCTCTATTCATGTCGCTTATAGTGAACATGACTACGACACTATATATCTAGCTTTTCCGAAATTCCTAATCATGTGTGCGCATTCAAGTCAGTTAGTATAACGGCATATAATCAAATGGTAATTTTTAAAAAATGTTGTCAAAACACTCGGTGTTTCTGCTGCCAAAACTCTTGAAATCAAGGGCATCTACAACGAGCCCATCACTACGAGAATGCAAGGGGGAAAACTCCTTGGAGCCGCAGTCTATGGAATCCGAACCATTTGGGGCACATTGATACCACACATGGAAGTCCAGTTACATTTCAATGCAATCAAAATTAAATGAAATTCGGTAAGGAAATTGCTGAACAAAACTTTGAAACTAGCCGCATATTTTCGTTGGTTTTGATGAGCGCGAATTCTGAAAATTCATTCATATTTCTGTTTTGATCACAAATCCAAAAATCCAAATGATAATAGCAAGTCTCTGGAACTTGAAACTGAATGATCAAGATCCGAAAACATTAATATTTAATAATTTAATGGTTCATCAGAACAAAGATTCCATCAACGTTCGACACCATTAATTCTCATGTTGTAGACACTTTGCAGCCGCGCTGGCGCAGTTGCTTTTCCTGAATGACCAACACTTGCTCAGGCTTTCACTACTGTCGTATTGGCAGTTGCAAAACGCTGAGTGAAAACGAATAATCTGCAACTGCTCATCAGTTTCTGCTGTGATAATCTAGTGATTTAAAATGTTTCAAGTTTCATCAAATCCAAGAAACATAATATGGACAAATATTTGATGTTATATCAAAGCTTATTGGCATTTTGAACAGTGAAGTGAACGCCTTATTTGGGCCTCGTCATCATGGATCGAACCAACGGGACTTCAGAAGACGTTCGAAAGACGTACATCATTTCCCTGATAGGTAACTGCTGTTGATCAGTCAAAATCTCGTTGTTAAACTTACTACTATGTTAAGTTTTTCTTCAATCAAATTGCTCCTGGTCATATGTTCTGCTTGACGACGTCTGCGGCAGGCACTTGTTGGTTGCCCACAAACAAGTCGTTGCTAAGCGAGAGTGTTGTGACAAATGACGCGGGTTCTTAAATGACACTTGAGCACCCTTTTAGAATATGTTATTGATTTGACACTAATAATCACCGATGCAACCGTATGACACTGTTTACTATGGCTATGAACGCCATTTGAGAACTTGAGAGACATATTTCAGAATGCTTCTGATGAATAATGCTGAAATGGTTTCATGTGTCAAGGTTCTTTTTACAACCCGGAAGCGCCGGAGGCCCTTGACAAACTTCACGACAATGAGGATCTCATAAGTTTTCTTGATGACCCAATGGTCTCCATCTTGATCGCCCGGGAAGCTCATGGAGCTTACCCTTCAATCGTTCTCGACACAAGGCCCAGCATTGATGAAGACGACGAAAGAATACTATTATTCTACAAGAAGCGAAACGAAAGCATCACCAACGATAATTTATACCGAAATGTTGGATCCTTGTCCATGTCCGATTCGGCAGCAGGGACTCTGTACGATGTGATTCAAAAAGCTATCTTGCCTTCACTTTCGAAAGTAAGGTTGAAAAATAATATGATCATTCAGGGCTTATACATGTGAGTTTCAAAACGACTCCAATTTTACAGCAAAAAGGTGCAAACGGAATTGATCCAAAAATTGTCGATTCCTTAACGAAGCTAGAGCACTCTTTACAAGCAGAAATACAAACCAAGCAAAGTCATGCCGGCAAGCCCAGGGGTAAGGCTTGATTATTGAAAATTTCTAAGTTTTGATGAATTAATGCAGCTTTATTACTATTTTGTTGTTGATATCCTACAGGTGTCATCACTAGCATAGCGGAAGAAAAAAGCGTCTGGGCAAGTGCCCCAAACTATGCGAAGAATGCTAACGAAAAAGAAATCGCTTCGTGGATCTTCAATCTTATCGACTCTATCGATAAGGAGCTCAAGTAACTGAGCGCCGTAATCTAGTTGTTATTATAACGCCAAATAAAGCCAACGCGTGGTTCATGTTTCAGAAGCGTCACTGACTGGTCCAGCGGGACTCAAATTTTTGGAAGCATTCTCAATTTCTTGGACGACATTTGGAAAATGGGAGAAAAGTATTATCCAGAAAGCAGAATGATACACCTTCTGGACATTGTTGGTACGTATTTGGCAATCAATTACACATACATAAAAATAGTTCAGCTTTGATAAAATTTTACTGTTTCAGGCAATGAAGTCATGATTGTTGTACAAACATCATTAAAGTCTGTAAACTTATGGGAAACTCCCTTCAATGACTTGGAAAAGCATTTGCTCTGGGTAATTCTTCAGCAGCTTTTAATGCACATAAAAAATAATCGTCATACTTTGAACTTGTAACACAGGGGATGACAATGTGCGAGAAATTCATCGATGTCTGCCAGAATCTAACAACAGTGATTTGGCCCAACGACGCGAGTCGCAAGTTCAACCGCGGCGAATACTCTCCTCAAATATCCGTCAAATACGCTGAGCGGCTTAAAGATGTTCTGAGAATCCGATCGGTTCACAAACAGCTTGTTAGCCTGGTTTCAGTAGCTGAATCTGAAGTGCTCCATCCAAAGCGATGCTTTGCACCATTTGCAGGTGAGCAAGAACCATTTTAGGCAGAACAGTAATTAGATTTGTTTCTCGATTGCTAATAGTCGTGATTTCCAGGAATCAACCCAATTTTTTACAACACCTACACTGAACCTCTTTGGAAGCACGCTGTGGAGAAATTTGAGAAATTAATTGTACCTGCGGAAACGTCGATATCTAGCAAACTTGTGGCTAAACTGAATGTTGACGCTAATGCTTTACAGGTATCGTTACAGGAAGTCAAACTTTTTAAAGTTTTTTCTAATAAGACGGTAATCAGACACTAAATTTTTCATTTCAGCTCTTGGCGGAATACAAACGATACAAAGAACTTATAATGAGGCCTAAGGTTTCAGCAACAATAGTTGCGAACCGTGAACAATTTCTATCAAAATTGACAATCATGGCTGCAAAAATGAAAGAAGATTTTTCGGATAAGATGACGGAGAGGATGAGAAGCAATAGTTTGAACACAGCTGTTGAAAACATTTACTACGCTCGGAAAGCGCTATACAGAGTAAAAAAATCATTAAACAATCTTAAAATTATTCAGCTCACCAATAACATGACACGATTTCGATAAACAGGTAGGAGATGTTCAGTCGCTGGCCACCGATGTTCTTTCCGACCTACCAGAACACTCGACTTTGCAAAACCTTCTAGCGCCTATTGTGCATGAAATAGAAAATTTTGAGGAACAGTGCTACAATGTATGGGTCAACCAAATTTTAGCTTCCGTCTCAAGTGGAGTTTTAACGTGAGTAATGGCTACTGATTGCGTTAGTATTGTGATTTGGATACGGAGTTTGACAAACGGAGGTTGTATGTTCCAGGCTGAACAAATCAGATGCTGTGATAGAATTTAGCGATGGTAGGCTAATGGAAGTAACGTACAACCCGAAGCTAATAACTCTTATCGATGAGGCCCAACAGCTTGCAACTCTCGGTTTTCGTATACCTCGAGAAATTCAAGATGCTGTTGTAGAATCGAAAAAGTTTTTGAAGCAAGCCAAAGAATTGGATCAAATTGCAAACTTCCATAACACGATCGGTGATAGGATGATTCCATCCCAGCGGCCCATGATGCTCGATGCTGCAGTCAAATTGTCAAAGTTGGTTCAGTCACAAAATGGCGTTTCTTGGGACGAGCGTGAGGAAGTGGAAAAATACATTTCTGTTCTCAAAGAGCAAGTCACAATTCTAGGAAATCAAAATAACGCTCTGTGCCAAAGGCATATTGAGGTCAAAAGCAAGGTTAGTTTGATGTTTAAAAATGTTTGAAACAGCAACAACAAAAATACAACTTGTAGAACATGTTTGAATTTCTCTTCTAGGTTCGAAACTTGTTCGAAGTCGATTTAGTGAGACAACAACAGAAATGGAAAAATATAATGGTTGATATTCGACAAATATTCGCAGCTGTAAACGAACAGGTACATAACTCATTCAGAACCTGTTCAAGTGACAAAAAATTCTCATTTCAAATTCGGTATTTCAGGGATTTCGAAATATGAAAAGCTGGGAGAGTCATTGGGATCGACAGTTGTACAAAGTTTTGGAAGTCAAGTATTTGCAAGGCATGGTAAAAGTGAATGAGTCTTTGCCAGAAATTCAGCTTGAGCTCGTTTACAGGCAAGCAGTTTAGTTTCCAAGTTTCGATTAATTGTGATTACCAGCAAAACTTTAATAGTTTGATATGTGTCTATTCGTTCCAGGCAGCAAAAGCTGCAGTTTAAACCACCGCTGGAAGAAGCTCGCATGAAATACTACACAAACTTGAAACGTTTCCTTCAAATACCAAAACAATTTCGCGGGGTAACTGATGCGAATCCAGAGGAGCTGATATTTGGCATCATTGTCGAAAGGTATGAAAAATGGAAGCGTTAAATTTGTTACAAAAAATAGATGGTTGATGGTGGACTACTTCTGACCCCACTTTCAGGAATTGCCATCGGTTTGAAAAAATGTACAAAGAAGCAGAGCAATGCATTACTAAGGTTGCTGCAACCAAACACCGATTTGAAGACTGGGTTGCGTTGGGTTCAGCAGACATCGAAGCATTGAGCAAGGAATGCCTTCTTACTTGGGAAGACTGGGAACGAAACTTCAAAACTTCCAAAGCCAAGGGACAGGAAATATCTCGGTTACAAACGTAAATACTGACATGAGTTTCGCAATTCCTACTTTCGGTTGAATACTGTAACTAAATATGTGTTCCAGGGCTGACGAGAGAATAGGTTGTTTTGTGATCAGCTATGCTGTCCTTCGACTAGAAATAGAACTATTGAACAGAAAATATTGGGAGGTGCTGGTCACGCTTCTACAGAATTCCATTTACGAAGAACTCGCTGCAGCTGAAACGTTTTTGACAGATTCTGTGGAGAAACTAAGAATCCAGCCTCAAACTGTAGAGGAAATAGCACAAGCGAATGCTCTTGAAGAAGAGATTAATAAGAAGATACCTGAGGTGCGCTATCCGACTTCTTTATTATCTTAACTGTCCCAACTTGAAAGCTATAGTCCAAATTGAGGTTCGGAACAGCACTTTTTTGCAAAATTCTTGAAAAAAGTACTGTTCCGGGCTGCAATTCTTGACTGGAGCTTCAAAGTAAAACTTTTTGGCGTTCAACTCGTGTACTCTACTGAAGTACATGATATAACCACCAGAAGTACCAACTTGGAAGCTCAAGTCAAAAATCGAGGCCCGGAACAGCACTTTTTTTGCAAAATTCTTGTAAAAAGTGCTGTTCCGGGCTGCAATTCTTGACTGGAGATTCGAAGTGGGACTTTTTGGTACTCAAGTCGTGTACTCTACTGGAGTACACGATATTATCACCTGAAGTCCCACCTTGGAAACTCCAGTCAAGAATTGAAGGCCGGAACAGCACTTTTTTTGCAAAATTCCTGTAAAAAGTGCCGTTACGGGCTGCAATTCTTGACTGAAGCTTCAAAGTGGGACTTTTTGGTACTCAAGTCGTGTACTCTACTGGAGTACACGATATAATCACCTGAAGTCCCACCTTGGAAACTCCAGTCAAGAATTGCAGGCCGGAACAGCACTTTTTTTGCAAAATTCCTGTAAAAAGTGCCGTTACGGGCTGCAATTCTTGACTGAAGCTTCA
>JAQGBJ010003783.1:0-11735 GCA_034698345.1 Sphaeridia pumilis | reverse complement strand
CAGCCACGTACATTGATTACTCTTGCCTTGTATTAATTACATTTTCCTCAACAGGCGGCTTATCAAGCTCTTTGATCGCATGAAATCTGACCATGTCAGATGCGGTAGCTGGGAAGATGTTCCAGACCTGGCTTGTCACCTCAAGGCCTTGGCCAAAATGGGCTTCTCCCGAATGACCTTAACCGACGAGCTCAAGAACGTTATGGAATACATTGACTGTGGTGGTCAGTTAACCTTGCCCGTCAGCTCCGAAGACTACCGCTGCCCTTTCCAAGTCCACGCCGCCTCACAGCCCGCCTGTCCGAAAATTGTCAAGTACATCAATGCCGAAGTTGGATGCTACTGCCATGCCACTTTTGCGCCGTTCCCTACTAATGTCCTGGAATGCATTAACGGGATGACCAACGTCCCTCTGTGTGACCGCGCCAAGTACGTCTTCCAGAACCTTGAAGAACGACCCATTCGTCTCACTGTCCCGTTTTTCGTTCACAACTACAAGGGCCAAGATGACAAGAAGAGAGCCGCTCAGAAATTTGAGGATCAAGTACATCGTTTCCCCCACAAAAACAAGCTGCCCGCTCGCGATAAAGTTAGCATGATATGCTTGGTCCGGGAAAGCACTGGAGACTCAACTGTGTCACTCACTGGAGAATCAGTTGGAAAAGACACGTGAGACTCCCGGAGGCCTAGAACCTACCATCGAGAACGTCACAAAACTGATAAATTCAAGGGGGTCCTGCAGGAACGCAAGGCAAGTACCGCAGAGGAAGGCCAAGACACTCAAGGTATCTGCCCTATTCACGGTCGAGTAGCCACCGAAGACCTCGACAAATCTGAGCTGGTGAAGAACATGGAGAAATTGGAGCTTGAAGGGGAGGAGGAGGACAGCATTGTTGGGGATATGGGTGAGGAGGATCAAGCGGATGAAGCGGACGGGTTGGAGAAGTTGGATGGTCTTGCAGTAGTTTTGAACGGCAAGGACATCCCTGCTGGATTCTTGAAGGATATGGTTGCTGAAGTGGACGCTTTGGTTTCTAGCGATGGGGAGGATGAGGCTGTTGGGCCAAAAGGCATGTTTAACTGTAAGTGTCGTTCTGATGAAAAGAAGGATTATCGCTTTTGTTTCGAGTCTGTTGGTAGTGACTCGCAGAAAGTTGCATGTCTGAAATGTGGGGAAACGAATGTTGTCAACTCGGGAAGTTATGAACAATACTTATGTGGTGGATCAGGGCTACAACTATCTAAAGTATGTACGTGCCATGTATTTCACCATATACCACTCCATATACCACACAGTCGAACACTCGCCACTCTTATCGTCAGAGTCAAATCCAGAAAATCGTATTCGTCTTCTGGAACAGCCAGCCAGCAAGTAGAAATTTACATAGCTAATCGCAAGCGCCGATGTTTAGAATCCCAGACGACCCTAATAAAAGAGAACGGCTGCAGCGTGCTAGAGAAGAGCGTGCTAGAAGAAGAGATTTGAATAGCTCATTAGAATCGTCTGACAACTCGGATACGGAAATGTCTCGCCGACCAGCCACATTCGATCAAGTAGTTTGGGAAGCATTAGACGTTGATGCTCGTGCAGCCGTCCAAGCACTACATAATAACTTGAGAGGTCAAGTTACAGCAGCCCAAGCAGCAGCGCAAGAAGCAAAACTAGCAAATGGGAACGCCAATCAGAATTCCAATCAAGATGGAAATGGACATAATGCTAATCAGCCAATTCAAGTTAACGTCTCGAAAGCGAATCCAAATATACCGATTCCGACATTTGATGCAAAATTGAAGACAGCAGAAAACCTATCAGAAATGAAAGGCTACTTTCGTACTCAAGGCCATGTTGGAGGAAGATGGTTGAATGTGATGGGAACCACGCTCAAGGACGCAATCAAGCAGTGGTATAATTACAAGAAGCAGAATAACGAGATTCCAGACTGGACTTCCTTCAAAGAAGCATTTATAGCCCAATACGATACGCATGCGGAACAAGCGGTTCGTATACAATCGTTAGCTAACAAGAAGCAAAAAGCGGATGAGTCTGTTGGGAAGTACGTTTGGGACATGATGGAATTAGCTCGTCAAGTTAATCCTACAGAGCTTAAAGAAACGTCTGTTCGAAGAGCACGTGATGGTCTTTTACCCCATATTAGAAAGCTTATCAGCGTGGACTCCGGAAAAGTTGGTTGAAGAAGCAAAGTCGGAGCAATTGTCAGTCGGAAAGCAATTTCCTTAAGAAAAATGGATCTCATGCTAATCGGGATTCGTCTCCAGCCGATAGTCAAGCCACGTGCGGCCAAAGTAACTTCAGTAATCAAATGTCCAGCGGTGTCTCACAACCAAATGTTCAAGTTCATGTTCGTCAGCCCGATCAAGTCCAGCGCAGTCAAAGTCAAGATGCTAATTGTGGTCAAAGAGGATTTTCCCGAGGCAGATCTCGTGGTCGAAAAAGAGATACTATGCAGTCTGCAAGCGCTTACGCGAGCAGTGTCATCCAAGCTCCATCAACATTCGACAGACATTGCTATAATTGTAATGGATACGGACACATGCGTAATCAATGTCCATGAAGTCAAGGAGTCCTCATGGTCGTTAATGACGCCGGAGACACCGTGGGCGCTCAATGTTACCAATGTGAAGGAATTGGCCACCTTGCTGTAAACTGTACCAGTCCTTTTAATGAAGCATATGACAAAGAGGAGCCTTCAACCTCAGCCACTGATCGTCAGATAAATGAGGAGCGTTTGTAGGAAACTGGTCCACCTACTTGACCCAGCTTTTAAATTATTATGGACCACATATCGGCAATATTACTACCAATCGTCAGTTTTGTTCAGCTCTTATCCGTACTGGAGCTACACGTCTACCTGGCACGTCTATTTCTTGCCAAAAGAGCTTAAAATGATTGTATTAATGTTCGCAATATGAAGCCAAACATATTGATGATTAACACAAAAATCATATATAGATGTACAAAAGTATAAAAGTATAAAAGTACAAAAGTATAAAAGTTAAGGATCAAATGAAACCAGTTAGAGACCATATCATAACATTAACCCCGAAAACTGCTCAGCTGCAGAATACGGGGCTTTCGGTATTTTTGTAATTCACAGATGTATGTTGTGCTGGCGTAAGTACCGCTTCTTGTTCAGTTCAGTCATTTCCTGAGAAATTCGGTCCTCTTCTTGAATCTCCTTGCGTTGACGCTTCTGGCTTCGAGTGAGAAGGGGAGACTTTTGCTGCGCAGGCCCGCCAATTTCAACTTCGGGCAATTCAGGGCGCCCTGTTGAGCCGCGATGGCAGCGGCAGGCTCAGCTCTGGTGGCGACGGCTTCAGCTCTGACAGCAACGGCTTCAGCTCTGGCAGCATCCATCTCTTCCTCCAACTCAACGGCGCCTTCTTGAAGCTCATATTCCGGAACTGGCGCCTCTGGCGCATTGAGGTATTCGAAGGGGCATGTAATCTTCAGGTTACTCGCAAGAAAAAACAGATTTCCAATCCCAAAAACTGCCCCATTGGCCATCCCGTTTTGGCTATAGATGATGGAAGGTCTTATAGAAGGTTTAGAGCTGGAATACCCCATCCCATTCAACAATGACAAAGTTCCCGTTGGTGGTCGCCATTGTGACTTCGCTCTCATCCAGAGTTTCTGGGGGGGGGGGAATGCAATAAACATGAAATGAAGCGTAGCCTCCATCAATACACCGCTTCACATCAGCATGCTGAACGCCAGGGTATTCAGTCCTGGCACATAGTCCGTAAAGGTTCGAGCAAAAAGCGCTATAGACAGAAAGCCCAAGCTGTTCCTTCTGACCATAGGTAACGTCCGCATTTTGAGCTCGCTTGTTGTCGATCGGCCACGTTGTTTGTACCAGGTGGCCTACCTGCAGCGTATCCACAATAACTTTCGCCGGAGAAACTTCAAGCTGGGTGAGATGGCCACGCCGCGTCTCATCGGCTTTCACGTTTGCTAAAATCAAATACTGATGATAGTCTCGTTCATTCTGCACTATTTCAGTTTCCGAATCAGACTCAGATTCTGATTCTTCACGGACACGTCTTCTACCTCTCACCATTTTCAAAACAACCTATCTACCACCTAAAGTATGTCTCAAATGATTGTCGTATCAGCGCCACCTTGAACGAGTCTCTACTGAATGCTTTATCAACTGCCACCTCGAACAAATAGCAACCAAGGCTCTGGAAGATTCAGATTCAAAACAACAACAAGTTATCAACAACCGACTCTATTGATTATCCTCTATACATGCACAAGTTATTGCATCATCGGACGCCAACTTGGTGGACTTTATCAACTGCCATCTCAAAAAAGCATCAATGAATGCTCTGAAAGATTCTGGGTCGTTCAAAACAATAACGAATTGATAACAATACACTATATTCATCATCCATTCAGAATGTTGCATCATTGGAGACCAGCTTGATAGAGTAAGCCATCAAAAGACGCGGAAGTGAAGGGGGGATCTTGACTTGACTTCGTATTCTGTCGCTAGGTGACGAGCATGAATATAAGCATCTTGCATCATTGATCGTAAAGGCGGTAGGGATGTGAGAGATGGATCTTGACTTGAATTCATTTCCCGCCGCTTGGTGGCGCTCACTCCCTAATTCGCCAACTGTGAAGCTCTTCGCCAATATATTCGCGAATATTAGCGCCCGCACCCGGGTGTTTCCGTGTGCGGGCGCTAATGCCCTACTGCCCCTACTAAAGGACTTCTCACACAATCGTTTTGTCAACCGGTGGGTGGCTGAATGTCACCACGCTGGCGCTACCAGGCTTGAACACGTCTCTAGGATGAATAACATCTTCGCTGACCTCTTGAGCCGTAACCCAATTCCAGACTTGGAATATAACAAGGAATTTGCTGCTGAACTTGACCCTCCAGGGTGTCTTGCTTTTCTCACAGACGAGAATTTCGCTCCAGTAGTGGCTCCTGACCACATTCGACTTCATCAGGCACAATCTGAAAAGTTGAGTAAGATTATTCAGAGCCTTCAAGACCTCGGCGATGCCTCTACATTTAAGCGGCAATACGACCTCGAAGAGGACATCTTACGCCGCAAATTTCAAAACCCAGTTCAGCTTAAAGGCCTCAGTCCGTCTTCCGCGACTCATGCAGAGCCTGCGGCCACAAGTTCTGATGCTCACATCCCCTCCGCTGACACTCCGGAAGGGCGACAGTGGAACGATTCCGTACAGGGCACGGTTCAGAATCCGACCGTTGCTGCTGGCCTCGCCCAGAACGAGCAGTCAAGAGAGGCTGTTAATCATAAAGGAGCCTTGTCGGAACCGGCCTCAACACAAGAATATATGTTCCTCACTTACATCCCGGAGTCCATGGAGAAGGATATTATCCATCAGTTTCACGACTCCCAACTCGCCGGTCATCCAGAGGTCGACAATACCATCCAATTGTTAACCCGCCATTGCTGGTTCTCGGATATGGTGAAGAAGATCCAGAGCCATGTTCGCTCCTGCCATACCTGCCAACTCCGCAAACCTACAATTCAGAGGAGAATTGGGCCCTTAGGGACCCAGGGATTCAACGCAGATGCTTGGGCGACCTTGCATATTGACCTCGTCGGCAAACTACCGATGTCCGGAAAGGACCGCTACCGCTACCTCTCAACTGCCGTGGATGAATATTCCCGGTGGCTGGAAATGCGCCCGATCCACTCTGCGAAAGCGGCGGACGTCATTGCTGAGCTACAAGACATCTTCTGTACGTTTGGCTGGCCCCGCCGACTCATCACAGACAATGGTAGCCAATTCGCTTCGGCGACCTTCATTGAGCTTTGCCAGGACCACAATATAAAGTGGCATCCCATCACCCCCTTCTCCTGTCAGGCAGATGGTTTGGTGAAACGTCGGCATCGGAACATCAAAACCATACTTTGTGGGATACTCCTGGATACCGGTAACCCCCATTGGGAATGAGCCAAATGTCTTCCAGTCATCAAAATGGCCCTCAATAATAGGCCTGTTGGCTCAACCAGCTTCAGCCCAACCCGGCTTAATCTCGGCAGGGAGTTAGAGACTCCTCAACCCAGGGCTCTCCAAGATCCTCTATGGAGCAGAGAATACAAGCTCACGATGACCTCAAACTGGAAATCAGAAAAGTAGTGGATCAGAACAACCTGCTTGCTCATGAAAAGCGTAAAAAGTGGTACAATCTCCATCGTCGAACTTACAACTTTACAGTGGGAGGGAAAGTGAGAATCACGAACTTCTCTCTCTCCAAAGCTCTGGATGGAGTCACCGCCACCCTCAACCCATTATATAAAGGACCTTTTGAAGTCGTTGCTACGCCTTCTGGTCATTGTATCCACATCAAAGATGGAGCTGGGATTGTAAAACGATGGCACGTCCAACACGCTTTGCCGTATTTCCCTCGGGAAACTGTGCCTCCCAAGCTGAATGTCTTTGATCCCACTGATGTAGCTCCACCCTTGGACGTGGGCGACAAAAACCTGTAACGGAAGTAGAGCACATAAAGTCTCATGTTGCTTTGGGTCAATTTCAACAACCTGAATCTAACGCTAATAAGAACTCCCCGTCTCTTGGCCTTCGGACGTCTCAGCGGTTGAATCCAACCTCTCCCGAAGAGGTCGATCCGACGGCAACTACTCCACATTCGAGAATTTACGCCCAGGTGGTGCAAGGCCCTTCAAGGGCCGCAATCCATTCTCCTACACGGTAGACACACTCGCCGAATGAGGATTCCAATCCATCTACTAGTATCGAAGCTGCAACGGAGTCTTCTTTGCCAATGCCAGCCCCTACCAACGCTTCCAAATCGAATCGGCCTGAAATCCCACTGGTCTCGGCCGACCTCTGTCCAGATACTCCAAAGGGCCCTGTGAACCAACAGACACCGCCGTCTAACCCTAGCCAAAAAGGGGTTCAGACTATTACACTCGATTATGTTGAAAATCTTACCCCGGTCATAATGAAGACGAATGAATCCTACCCTACTTGGGAACTGTAGGATGACGTCGAGCCCATCAGTGAAACAGGCGAAAAACACTTTATACGGGATTGATTTGGATTACACGTTAATTCAACCCACTACGGGGAAACTTTGCAACTATCCCGACGCCACTGCATGAAAGTTTACCTCCAATCACTTTCTGGATTATCTCCGCAAGTTGCACCTGGAACACCCTGAAGGGAAAATTGTAATCTTCTCCAACAAAATTTGGCTCGAAAACTCCGGAAACTAGGACAAAAATTGCAGAATTCCAACGCCGAATTCGAAGTATCTCCACTGCTTCGGGCTTTCCGGCTCTGTTCATGTTTGCCGCCCATCCTCAATGAACAAAACCATTGCCGAGCCTATATAATGCATACGTAGCCCACTATAATGCAGGCATCCGACTGTCGTCAACAACGAGTTGGTATATGGGAGATTCCCACATGGGACCGGCTTCCAGAGACACCGTGGATCTCCGCTATGCGCGAGCTATGAGACTTCCATTCTGCCCCACGTTGAATATCAACATTCTCTCCAATCCAACCAACATTCTCTCAACATTGACATTGTTATCTCATATCTCCACAGCACCGTCCAAATACATGGAGTTTCAAACTCCTCCGGTGCTACACACACACAACGATGGGAAGACTCTCTCCCTCGCCTCGGCGGTTGCCTCGCTCTCACGTTCAGCGCTACCGGCTCACTCAGCACATGCTGTGCGCTTGGTATGCAAGGCGTCCTATACTGGCTGTTCAAGCTCAACGACTCCGGAGACGCTATCTGTGTACCCACCCCATAAGAATATATCGCGTTCATCACAACTCGCGGATGGAAACGATCCTATCAGGATTTCCGATCTCCAGATACAAGTCCTGAATTCAACTGGCCGAATGACGCCTCCAAGGCGAACGAATAAGGGACTACGACATCCTACGGGACCCACGTGTGCTACGCCAGTTCCTCCGGTAATGGACTTCAAGGCTTCCGGAGCCTCTACCATGGACTTCAATGCCTCCCGTGCTTCGGCGAAGGACTTCATGGCTCCCAGAGCCTCGTGCTCAGTGCCCAAAACTACAGCACGGACATGTCCACCACCACGCAACACCAAGTGATCAACGCTCTCAGTTTCGTTACCAGCAAAGTCTCGTTTCCGAACTTTGCACCAACCCCTTAATAGTGACAATTCTTTCGGTGTTGACACTTCTAACATGACCTGTAGTTACAGTTACAGACCGATTAAGCAGCCCTTCCCCAAGGCTTGTTATCCACTGGACTCCGCGGCTCTGCCCAGGAGACCAGACTCTAAATGGTCCAGCCAGTCTCAGTCACCAAGTGGGAGAAGGTTTCGACCACCACGGTCTTCCAGTTGGAAACAATTCCGACCACCACGGTCACCAAGGCGGATCAGGTCGTCCCTCTCGCCAAGGGAGCTACGTGCTTCCGACTGTTTGACGGCGCCAGGTCACCATGAGCTTCCCCCAGCTACGGCTCGTCTCAACCAAGTGCTACCAACTTCCGTCACCAGTACAGAAGCCAACTACCAATTCGTCCACTTCAACAGTGTTTAGGTTAAGATTAAATACCACTGGGTTGTCTCCAATGCCTCTTTTCTAGTTTTTCAGGCTATGATGAGTTGTCTTCCAGACACCCGGGTATTCTCTAGATTATTCCCACGATACGTAAGATGACCAGCCCTAGGTTATTTGACGATACGTAAGGAAGAACGGGCTCCTAGGTTAGATGGCCATAGGGTATATTCAATTGCTACGTAAGAACAAGTGGCCCTCGGTTAAGTTAAAGGCCTTGGGTTATTTTGTCTGATCCGTAAGAATCCCGGCCTTAGCATAATCGTCTTTAGGATAATTATAGGTTAGAGTCCCGCTCGATGGTATAGCTTTTTCTTTTGTGGGATGTATATTCACTGCAGGGAAATACAACACTACTTCGAAATATGTTACCACGGGCTTTATTTTAAGTCTAGTACGTAGGCACAATTTCATAGGCTAAATAGTATGTAACCTAGGCTAAGGCGACGCGCCTTACTCGACCTTCGTCCAGACGACTTCGGTCAACGAGGGGGGGGAGGTATTGTAGCGGATTTATGCGCCCTCTCCGGGCCGCGAAGAGGCTCCAGCACCAGCTCCAGCGTCGCCAACCCACAGAGTCGGCTCAGCATCAGATGAGGGAACATTTCTTGCCAATTTATCCGTGATCTGTGAACGTAGGATAATCTGTATCCATAGAATAAACCTTGTATGCGGTTTGAATGAACCTCTTGTGCCTTTACTCACATCAAGCATCGAACCAGCAAGTTATCCGTTAGCGAACAGTACCCTTTTATCTCCTTCACGGCAGGTAGTTCAGGCGACTCAGACGAACCCTGTCGTACTTGGTGAAGAGTAGTGTGTCCTTGGGCCATCGCCGGGGCCCTTCAGATGAGAGCGCTGCCTCTTTAACCTATGCTACCAAATTTTCTAAGAATAGCAAGGTTCCTTTCTTCCTGTTCCTGGTACCCTGGCGTTGCAAGTAATGGATAAATTTTCATTCATACCCAGCACAGAAATGGAGGAGCCGTTTGTATCCCCGAATTGTTCGATTACATTTGAAGGCCTTGGAATAAGAGCATTATTGATTTCTAAGGTGTGTAAATAGCAAACGTATGTGGCAAAAGTATTTTAATGTCGCCTTCCACAAAAATGCACATGGGAGTAAAAGCAGTATTGTGAGCAACTGCGTATATTTATTGTCCAATAACGTTTATTGAATTTCTCGGGCAACCGTGCAAAATCTCCACGAGCCGAAGGTGTAAAAGGCCAAACGTGTGAGTAACAGGATATAATTTGGGATAAAACAAAATCACTCCACTCTCTTGATAAAATTTCAAAACAAGAAACTAACTTATCACGACAGGAAAAATGACAGCAGGTATATAAAGCTTGTCAATACTTCGCGAAAGGAATTCAAGCAAATAGACTCCACAATACGTTCTTCAGTCATTTTCAGCAGTGCACACTCCAATGTCATGGAGGAGCGGATGAACTTTTGCCCGGTGAGCTGCTGTGTTACACAATTCGAATAATCAGAATATGCCGGATTCGGAGAAGATTGGAATGTCACTGTAATTTAAAGACTTTGGCATGAAAGCTCACATAAAATTCTTTGATACTGCTTTTGTGTTTGTGAAAATTAATCAAGCAAGGAACAGCGACTGCTGGTGAAGCTTCGACAGTTTTGAACTAATTCGCGTGATCTGTTTGTGAATGGTTTTGCAATCGCCTAATATTCCGATAAGTTACACTTCACCATAAATATTTTGATTGGGTCCATCTCAACGTTTCTACCGCGCTCTGCTTTACGTTGTTAATACATTTAACTGAGATATTTGTCACTTACCGTTTTTGGTCCTCCAGTCCTTGTTGTTTTCCGGTAAATGATCCTTCGAAAGTGTATCAGTGGGAAGTTGTTCCGGTCAAGCACACAGCTGCAATTGTACAAAGGTTTTAGAATTTGCTCCTTTCGTATTGTTCCTCCTCTCAATCTTACATCACACTGCTCCTTAATTCATTTGGCCGATTCAATTTGGATCTCGTCAAACGATGACGTTTCCTGCAAAATGGCATGAGATATTTACAATTCAGCTCCACAAGTCATCACCAACACAATACAAATCAATTGTTAAAATATCCACTTGTGTCATTTTGAAATATTCTGAGGATTAGCGATTCAGTAGTACAGAAAAGTATTTATACTTACTCGTTTCGATTTCTTGCACAGATGTTCACTGAAACTTGGCTGCTGTTGATTCTTTCCCTCCTGTTGTCGCTTGGGGCGAGTCGCCCAGGTAAATTAGCCAAACAACGTTGACTGTGGCACAACAATAATGACTTGATTTCCCAGATAATCCCTGTGATACAAGTGCAAGTTGTCAAGATGGCACTCACGAACTCGACTATGTGTACGTAATTTTTGAAAATTCGAGTGCTTGTGTTAGAAGTTCAGAGCTGTACAGCTCACAAAAAATGGTGTTTGCAGTAAAGAAAGAAACCGTGGACTGTGAGCCGATTTCGGTTCCGATGAAGCTTAATACCATGCCCCGTATAAAATAGTCCACAACAACTGTAGGTTTTATCGTTTCCGCCCCTCTGAAAGCAGATGCTGTTGATGAAGAAGAAGAGGTGGAAAACGAAGAATCTATGACATGGTTAATACTAGGTAAGATCATATTAACTCCCATTAGACGCTATTAGTATAATCCGCCAACTTTCCATATAGGCGCAATAATGACTAATCACGGACTTCTGGATCTGCTTCACAAAGCATGGAAGAATGGGAAGAAACTGTGGTAATGGTTGGTAAGACGGGGAAAGTCGGCTGAAATACCACTCATCGGCTTATCAGTACCAGAACCTCCGATAGAGATTGGACCGTTGCCAGAGCTCATCCTCTCAAATGTTCCAACAACTGTATCATATTCGAAATGAAATTGCTGACCTCGTGAACATTTGAGTTACTAGAAGTTACGAAGCTCTGGCTAAGTTGGAGGAGGCATTTCTACTGATTACAATTGTCGTACTATAAATATAATTGGGAATGTTGAGCATCAGATTGGTATCATCAACATGAACGCACAAATTAGTATTTCCAATAGCGTTGGGATAGGTTGTCGCCCGGCCCATGCCCGGATCACCAGAGGCGGAGTTCTTCGCAGTGGGACCTTCCGGGGCGGGACAGGCC
>JAQGBJ010003782.1:0-11740 GCA_034698345.1 Sphaeridia pumilis | reverse complement strand
AGCAGCACTGAACGATGATGTGGATATTTGATGCTACGGGATCTGGCGACAGCTATTTCCATATTTTACAAATGACATAGCTTTGCTGGTAACAAAGCTATGGAAAACATAATAAGGAGAACAGTCATGTTTATCTGCTTTCTTGAGCTGCTCTCCAGATTTGCATAACCAGATCTGACTTGTCAGAATTCTATATTTGATTAGGGATTATGCTACTGTAGGAATACGATAATACGAGATAGCGGTTCCCACACACAGTTCATATTTTCTATAGTTTATTTGTATCAAGACCTCAACATCTTACTGTCTATTATAGCAGTCAAGATGAGCGTCAAGATACAAGAGTATTATTTGTTCACCGAGGTTGTCCGGAATAAGCCTATTTGTGGCTTCTCGGCTGTGCTTTTAGCACTACCTCCATTACAATACAATACAATAATTGTTCACAAATGACTGCGCAAAGACATCACGCTGCGGTCCTAAGTAAAGTCTCATTGGTAATGTTGCGAGCAAAGCGCCGTTTGTGTTCCGGAGAGATTTGTATTTTTTATGTTTCTGAACTACAATCTTGTGGTGTCCCAACTGAATGAAACTTTCAAGCCCATCAGGGTTTTTGAAATGCCTTTTCGAATGCGGTCGAAAACGAACTTACCGCGGACAACAGAAGTACCCGACAACAAGAACGTTCTTTGACAACTTCCATTTGCCTAACACTCCTGTTCTGAAGATACTTTGACTGCTTCGCGACTGGTCTTTTTTGAAAAATGCTACCGTAGCAGCACGCAATTACCGAATTACAAATTGCGTTGCAGATTAATTTGTATGCTTGCTTTTTCTGTTGGAAATCGGTACATTGCGCTTTCACAAAATACTTATCGCTTTGTCGGCGTTTGTTTTACGTCTTTGTCCCATGAGAACTTTATAACTTTCGCTCTTATGGTTGAAGTTTGCAAAATAGTTCGGAAGCTCTTGGTATACATAGTGCTGGCGATAGTACATTGCATTCAGTTACAAACAGCTGCCTCGTTGGAGTTCGCTCTAGAAATAATGCCGTTATTCTTCTTTTCAGAATGGACGTTTGGACGAAACTGCGGAAGAATCTAAATGTTCCCGAAAATCACAGGTGAGCAGACGTAGTTATATAATCGCTAAAACTCCATCACACACAAACTCAAGTACCTAATCAGCTTGAATCCATCATTTTGTTTATTTTTCTGATTACCTACAGGTTAAGACGATTATATTTGTATTTCAGGATCCCTGCGTGGAATGCACAGCACTTTCCAAAATAAGACGACCCAAAAGACAACCCAAGAAACTTGTGGGGGCCTTCGGAGAAACCTAGGTAACAAATCATATTTTTTTTCAAGGATTGTTGTGATTACAACATTGAAACTTCGTTCTTGGTGCAGTACCTTAGCGTTCAAGACTCAACCCGACTTTCCGACATGGAGAAGAAAACCCCGAGGTGATTCGTCGGGATCGTTTGGGGCACCAGCTTCGTCGTCTCCATCAAACTCTACAACTTTTAGGATTCAAAGAAGTCCAAGACAATCTCGACCACTATTTAGAAGGGTCCAAATCTCCGGTGTATGTCCCCTCTAGAGATTTAAAATGACATACGGGAAAGATCAACCGGTGAGAACATTATATTATTAATTGTTGTTTGATCAAGAGGTTTTTGGAAAGAAACGTTTGTTGGGTATTCATTATATTTACAACAGATAGAGACCAAGAACATGAAATATGCCGGGGAGAATGAGAAGATTTTAGAAATTCATCCTTCTGCGGTCCCAAACAAAACCGACGAGATTTAGAACCATTTTTTCACTCCTCGCTGATCGTTTTTTGTTCCTAGAAGGAAGAGAAAGACCTCCAACACAGCACGGTGAACTACGTGGCCCAATTCACTGGGCCACAGAAGGCTATTGTTTGTCAGCTCGGCCCCTTCCGGTGGTAGTGGCAGGCCGAGCCAATTGGCCATTGCCGCCGTGAAGGGGCCTGGAATACATTCAAAGAACAGGTACTCGATCCTGCAGAACACGCTTTCCTCAGGCGTAATTAGTAAAATGTACATTTTCGTTTTATCACTTTTATCGCTATTTCTTCTCTGCTGCTAATAACTTTTTGGTACAATCACTTCTTGTTTCTCCTAACTGTTGCTGCTAAACTTGTTCTTCTTGGCTGCTGAATTGTTCTGGTTGCTGTGCTGTCGACAACAACATCGGGTCGTCGTTGGTAGGGGCAGAAAAAAGAAGGCTTAGAAAGAGCAGATTAATTGGGACGGCAATTCCTACTTAATTGGCGGGGAAGAGGCCGTCGGATGGACACAGAAAGGCTCAAGACATGTAAGACACCTCATCCACTCTCTTCTCCATCCGGACATGGTCATCCAAAAATACACAAAGCATCCAAAAATAAAAGTTCATAATCCTGATGCACTCTTATGAACTCGAAAAATCTTCCAGGGTAAGTACTTGATTAACTTGCACATTCTCATTCCATTCATTAACAATTTCTTTCAGATTGATGACCCAGACGAATCATACGTTGTAAGTATTTTGAATATTATGACAAAATTACGTAATTTTCACAAACTTCCTTTGCTTTTCAACCACCTTTTTGTTCAGAGCTCAGTCTTGTCAGACATAAATACAAGGTGATCAACAAAAACCTGTTCTTTTATCACATGCCTTCTTCAAAACAAGTCAATGCCAGCATCAAAGACATTGTTATATATTATTATCCACATGGACGCATTTGTATTTTTCAGCACTAGAATACCTATAAACAAGAAATTGCCAAAACAAGAGGTTAGTGGATTTTCAGTAATGTCCGTTCTGATACGTTTAACCGTACCTCCTCTGTCGCTGAAGCCTGCTGGTGCCATCATGATCTTTTGAGGATGGCGAGGGTTGCCAAAGGTAAACATGTGTTCGTGTGGCTTGGTTGTGCCATTCGTAGGCACAGTCCATCGAAAAGGGGAAAAGCGCATTGCGGCCATATTGGCGAAGCAAGGATGTAACAGAAGGAGAATACAAATTCATTCTCAAGAAATGCGTGCCAAAGGTATGTAAAGAATAATCTAATCAGCATTTGAAGACTTCTAAACTACCAGCAGCGACATGAACGCTGCTTATTCATATGCCTATTCATATTCTGATAACGAATATATTCTTTGGGTTTTGGACTATTCATATTCGACGATCAACGCTCGTTGAGGGATCTAGTCATCAGAAGATATTTAAATATTAAATACAGACAGCGGGTACACCGCGTTTCACGTCCAAGTTCCAGATACGTACTTCCAAAAAAGTTCTTTTTTTTTGAAAAGCGACTTTTGGAATTGCTGCTTCATGTTGTGTTCATGACGGGAACGATAGCGATAGTGACGGCGAGGTTTTAATTCCTGTACATCCAGTTAATGTAAATTTGCCTCACCATGGTGAGCTTTCGTTGAAAATTTCTTCGATCCTTAGGAGCCGTTTTGTCCGATTGATTGCCGCTATTATCCTAATTGGGACCCATTGGAAGTTTGCTACGGCCAGGTTCATTGTCAATTGGGTGTTCGTGGGTTCCACCTGCAGTCGGGCTTCTGGATTCAGCTTCAGGCTACGTTGGCGGCACAGTTGAAGGCGGCTGCGACGTAGTTGAAGGCGGCATACCATCTGAAGAATCCGCCAACCCACATAAACACATCCACATCTTTTCATCTCGTCTCCATGCTGCAATGTGTAAGCAGTTAAGCACGCCACCATTAGGTTTGTTGCCTTCTTTTACTAGTTCACCAGGTTCACCTATCGGTGGCGCGGGAACCCCCTATGAGTTTAGCCAAGCCTTGTTTGTTGGAAGAAATCAATTGAAAAGTATTCCCTTTTACAGCTTTGATTCTATTGCCAGTATATCAATTATGCTAGAGGCAAACGGATGCTTAAATAGTTTTTTTCTCCGGGTACATTTTACAGTTGAAAGCCTTTAATTCCCAACAGATTTACAACTTCATTACGGGAGAAGTTTATATTTTAAAAGAAGTGGTAACCAAATAGCCTTCTGCCTTCGTAGCCGGCCTGTTTCTATCAATTGTTGGGGTTAGTGGTGGCTTGAAGAAGTCTTCTGGTGATGACATTCGACTTTGGAAAGGAAAAGTACAGGGTGACGCAAGAATCGAATGGACGGGAGTCGTGGGTCGTTGGGATAGGCTAACCTACTTACTTAATTACAGAACTGTCTTTGTTAAGCTCGTAATGCTTCCTTATACTCAACTCACCAAAACTGGAAGACCAGTATACGCATCGACAAACTCACATCAAATCCATCGCTTCGACGGCCTGGCAGAAAGCACGATAGGTACTCTTAGCCAACACAAACTTGTTCAAGGTTTCTGTATAAAGCGGCCACTCTTCGCCAACCGGGACTGTGAAACGATTGCACTCCTGAGAACGATGTTCATCTGTGTGGTTGGTGTCTCCGTGGAAGAACTCAGTAAGTTACATGGTACAAGAATGACCCCAGCCGGCTTCGCAAATTCGGCTTCCGTGACAGCACGTCCTTGGGTAATCACGTAAAGTAAGTCTTTTGTTACTTGAGACAGTGCTCAAGGTCCCCAATTACACTTTTCAATTTGTAGGAGATACCACATGAAAGACACAGCCTTGTTCCGATGTCATTATCGATCGTGCGGTGGTCGTTCACTGAGATGGTGAGACTTCGCGTGTACCTGCAAAACAATCCACATAACGCCTGGGGCGACGACGCTTGGCGCGAGTTTGAACACTTGATTGCTCAGCCATATCTTTATAAAGATGTTGCTCACATTACCGATGAATATAACGCGAAAGTTCAATCCTACCCTGACAACTGGTAGAAAATTTCTCTGAAACGGAATTTGCACATTTCAGCTGGTTGAACGATTAAGGCACGACAGAGGCTTTTCCGTGAATGATGGCACCGATTCCGTTGAAGGTGACTCAAGCAATCAACCACGATCTTCCGGGGCACAACGACAGTCATGCGCCGGCGACCAAGACTCTGGCGATAATAACTACTCTCTGCGGGCATTAATGACAGCCATTTTGGAGTCAATGATGATGACCACCTCCGGCCATCATAGGTTGTATTTGCACTTGCGAGAGAAAGTCCGTGTAGATAGCTTCAGATTTTTTGCGTAGGCATTAACACAGGTAGCGCGGTTTTGCCGTCGACGGCAGCATGAATGGAGTAGAACTGTTTGAAGGACTCAGGGCATGATTGAAATGCTTCATCCATAAGCCATGCATTACATTAAGCCAAGACTTAAAAACCATCGTTGAGTTATGTTATTTCAAGGTGTCATGTCATAGTCCAAAACATATTTATTTCAATTACTCGCATCAAGATGCTCGGCCGTGTCATAAATGATTGTCCGATCCAGTGACGACCCAGAATCGTACAACAGGAAGTGAGCTCCAGATTTTGTTTTATGAAGGTGTTCCGGTATCCTGACGGTTGGCATAGTATCGGCAAGATTAGTTTGCCAGTGCAGACAAACTTTGTCTCTTCTAATTCTACCTCAATCGCTGTCCGTTTTTGTCTTGGTTTGACGCGTTGCTCCCATTTCAGTCACCAGCAAATCCGCTTCAGTGAGTACATCTTTTGTACTCACATTGCGGCTACGAGCAGCCACCTTGAGTTCTTTTTCCCTCCGTCGTTTTGCACAAATTCTGAAATAAAAATATAACGTCATATGCTTACTTTTCAAACGCTATGGATGAAAATTCATAAACGATAAACTTCTCAATCATGGTCGTGCTTTCTTTTTAGGTAGTATTGCTCCTAGCGTCGCCGGCTTTTACTGTTGCACGATTTTGATTTTTTACAGCGGGACGTTTCACTCCCAGCAATTTGCCGATTAAAGCGAAACATGTATCCATCAAGCAGGATTGCTGAATGTTTCGTATTAGTTTTCAAAATTTCTACAGCTATTTTAGTTTCATTTTTATAATTCCACAATTTCAGAAAAGAAGTACGTGTTTTACGTTCAGATTAATGAAGACGGTGCAAATTGTCACATTGTTGATTTGGCTTGGCATATAACCATGACATTAAAATCAACAACAAAATTCACTTTCGCAACGCCGAGAAAACCGCCAAAAACACATGGCGTGCACATGTCCGCGCTGATTTTTGTCCGCGATTGACGATTTTGAAAATACAAAATGTCCAAAGAAAATTTCTTAGGCTAGAATATGTCCGCTAATCAAGGTCCACGTTTCTTTGGGCGCGATTTCAGTACCTAAATCCCAACAGATTCACAACTTCACTACGAAAGAAGTTTATATTTTGAAAGAAGTGATATATTCAACAGTCTGCTACCTTTTTAGCCTGCCTGTTTTTATAGGGTTTTAGATTGGGGAGGCTGTGACTATGTTCCAATACTTTTAGTTTCCTGATTTATTCAAACTGATTTGAAGCAGCTTCAGCTTCGCCACTTCAATTGGGTAATAGTTTTCAGCAATACTGGTTTACCGTTTAAGTCGGATTCTAGGATGTTAACAAACATTTTGCAGATTTAAATGTTGATTTACATCTGAATCGACATTTCTACTAAACCTGAAATTATTCGTTCAGGAAATTATCTCATGGCTTTGTTCCGCAATACGGCATGTGTTCAATGAGTTGCGAGACCTGCGATTTAGTGAAAACTTTCTTTTAAACGCTGATTGTGTACACACGAGAAATATTAGTAATAAACCGACGTGTCGGCGTGGTGTGGTAGCTTTCAAGCTTCGTTTTTTGGATAAACCGGGATAAAACGTGTGCTTGCGTTGGTGAAAGTTGTGGGAATATGACGTGAGTGCAAACGCAGGCCCTCCAGAAGTGTCTCTGCCCTTTGCAACCCAAGCACTTCCGTCTTAGCAATGCCGACTTTAGAATGGCTCACTGATCAGCAGTTCCGTATAAGCACTGCTCAGCAGTTCCACACCCACGAGAACCGCTGAGCAGTTCCAACCTCCAGAACTGCTATGCAAAAATTTCTTTACAGTTCGTCCAAAAAATCTGCTCAGCAGTTCCGTCAGCAGTTTCGTGAAAGTGGTTACTGACGCACAAACGCACGAACGCACACACGGACCGAGTAAATCCATAAGGTAGCTTGAAAGCTACCTAATAAAAAATTTGGCTGTATCTAACCGCCATCTTCCTTAAAAATTACATCATTATTCTCACGCCCCCAGATTTCAGGTAAAGTAAATTGGTTTGAATGCTTGTTGAACTTTATTACGTATTGCAATCAAAAGTTCCATACATTAATATTGGGTACAATGACAATTTCATGGTTTGCAGAAGTTTTCATCTGGAAGAATGCAAGAAAATTATTATGAAATCAGGTTTTTCATCAAAACATAGCAACCAAAACCACATTATTCACTTACTAGTAGTGGACTGGATCCAATCGAGATACTTGTCCACCCTCGTGTAAACTCCAGGCCTGTCCCTGAAAGCACACCCGACTCCCCAAGAAACGATTCCGACAGCCACGTACCTATTGGTAGCGGAGTTGTAGTCGATAGAGCCACCAGAGTCGCCCTGCAAAATATTCAACACTTCAAAAACCTCAAAACAACTTGATCACCCCATTGTGAGTTCCGTAATAACCTGGCAAGTGTCCTTGTTTTCCAAATACGTGCAAATCATATTATCCGTAATCTGTCCAGCTCTCGTATAGTACGACCTACAAGACGCCGACGAGAGACACGGCAAATCGACCTTTTGCAACACCGAAGGGCTGTCACCACCAGACGAAGTCGTACCCCAACCGGAAGCGGTTACAGGGGCGCCACTCTCGCATCCATTAGTTTCTTTGTTCCACGGCAGGCAGATTGGGCTTACCTGATCAACAAAAACTATAATTCAACCTTCTTCAAAACCACATGACTATTTTTCATACAGATTTTGACATACAGTTCCATCAAAAGACAAAGGTTCCGCCAAATGCAGCAAACTGATGTCGTTATCCTGGAAACAAAATCCCGGGAAAAATTTAGCCTTTGAATTCTCAAAAAATTGAAGCTTTCGGAACTTTCTTACCTGAGTCTTGTTGTTGTAACTCTGATGCTGGACAATCCTGTCAACATCGATCAATTGGATATTCGAATCCGTAGAAGTGCTCAAATCGTGTTCGCCACAATCAACCTGAAGTTTCTTGAACGTAGTTCCGTTTCTGATGGCGTTTGTGCAATGCGCAGCGGTCATGATCCAGTTGGCGGATATCACTGAAGCGCCGCAAAAGACGCCCATGCCGTCTTCTCCAGGGCTGTACAAGGCGCATCTCCATGGAAACTCGTGAAGTCCGGCTGCGGTTCCGTTGACGATTCTGGTTGTCTAAAAACAAAATTTAATTTAAAAAACATCACTTGAAACTTGAAACCTGCTGCGCCATTTTACCTGTCCTTGACGAACTCCGCATTGACATTTTGGCGCTGCGGTCGTAGTAGCAACTGTTGTAGTCGGCTTGACGGTTGTCGTTGTCGTTGTAGCTCTTGTTGTAGTCGTTGGAGCTCTGGTCGTAGTCGTAGTTCTAATGGTGGTCGTCGTAGGTGGCGCTGCAGTTGTTAGCGTCGAAGTACTACCTTTGACTGAAGTAATGGTGCACGACCATCTGTATTCCCGGTTGTAAAACCTCTGTCCAGAGAAAAAGTAAACCGACAAAGCATTCGTATTAGACGTCTCGTTCAACGTTCCATAACCACAGAACGCTCCAAAATTTTTCATTTCAGTTTCTCCACTGTAGCCCAACTTCATGCCGTCTTTGGTGCAGCCCGAAGACGATTCAACGTCAAAGTCGCTGCAGAAAATGTTGATCCTGGAGCCTGCTGGCGAAGTCACCCGAAGGCCGCTCTCGAGATTTTCTCCATAAGCGTACGGGTATTCGGACGTCTTGTAGATGATGCCTGCTCCTACAGATTGGAATGCGTAGTTTTGCCACGTCAAAGCGCTGGCGCTGCACGACAGCGCAGCGATCGCCAAAGCCAAGAGTATCAAGCGGTTAGCCATGATTCTTCCTATGGAGCTCAAAGTTCAGGTTGGTTCTCCAAACTCCAAACTGAATGCTGGGAATTAAAGTTGAGACCCTGAATTTTGTATGAATTTCGAATGAATGCGCTGCAGATGGCGCCCATTGTCTTGGAAAAATACCAGAACAAGTTATTATTCTGTCAGCGTCATCAACCCATTGATCAGAGACCCCGAGTTTGACCTTTAACACTGTAAATCCGCTTCAACTCCAATTTTTCAATGGTTCCATTTATAAATTTTCTGATTCTTATTTTACATCAAAAAGGAATAATTCTGAAACTTGTGGCTTTAATAGACGAAATTGCGCAAATCAAACACCTGTCGTGTAGAAAGACGAACAACAACAACATGTTTACTTAATCAAACAATTTTTATTACAAGTTTATTTTAATCATATCGAACACGAATAACATTAATGTACAAAAGAATCAGTGCTTGCGATCATAGGAACGAGGTAAGAGCCGCTCGGAAACGTATCCGTAAGAGGGAGAGCTGCGCGCATCAAAAAGAGCCTCTTGGCAAGGAGCGCGATGACATGGAACGAGGCCTGAAGCGCCAGGACGCGCGCGGCTGGAGCAGAGACTGTCGTCAACAACTGTCTCGCCTGATATGCATTGTACTACACTTTTCCGCACCCCTGTAGACATGTCAAAGGTCATCAAATTAAAAAATCATCAGATTAATTTTTTTTCGAACTTGGACTCACCAGTGCCGCAACTAACAGAGCAATCCGAAGTCATCTGCCTCCATTGATAAAAACTTCCTTCAATAAAGTCGCTCCCTGACTTTTGGCCATTGAAACCGCTTCTTTCTGTCCAACTCAGAACTTCTTCTCCAGCATCAGTAACACCAGTTCGTTTTGATATCGTCGTGCCGGAATTAATTACATCGGCGAATTTATTATAATGATTTGTTGCTGGGGTGGAAACGTTTGATCTTTGGGGCAAATTGGTTGCTTCGGCAACAGTAACTGGGCGGCTGAAATCAAACGGAATCCTCTTGTTTTCCAAAGTTTGAGAAGTTGGAACCGGATGTCGTCCGAAGAAAAACGACGTTTCATCTATCAAAAGAGCAGAAGTTGAAAACATAATTTTGATACAATTTTGTGATCCTTGAAACAAAGGCCTGACCTTGACTGGGACTTCGTGGAAACTGGTCGATGAGAGACTTCAAACTCGACTGGTCCAACATGCTCGAACTAAAAGTCGCACCAGAACTGCCGCTGGAGTGAAGAGCCTGACGCTTGTTTCGTTGAGTGATGAAGGTTTCGATGGTCCCCAAAAGTTTCTCTGTTAATCGGTACTTCGGTGTGTCGTCCGGGTTGAAGTCCTACATGAAAATAAAAAATTCAAGATTCTACAAAATATCAATACAAAATTTCAAAGACCAAAAAGCTTACCACACACTTGCCACCCATGCAAAAAGCCTTCTTCGAAGGCTCGCCCCTCGAACAGTCAGTACCAGCTGGAAACCAGCCTTCTTCGCCGTTCACCATGTAGAATCTATAGCTCACATTTTCGTCTTGGCATCCAATTCTACAAGGTCTGTCCTTATCATCTATAGGTAAAATCATCAAAACATTAATTTTTTCCCCCATAGTTTACCGCCTTAACTTGAGAAACTTACCGCCAGTGGGCGACAGCTGCATCCCAATCCCCGACAGCCCCTTGATTTTCTCCGAATACTTTCCACAGACCTTGGTCGCATATTCAAACGGAGTTTGTACCCTCGGGCAGTTGATGGTCTAAATTTCAGACATTTATTCACCATTATTACAGATTTTAAAACTCTTCCAAACCAATGATTACAAAAGTACTCACGCTAACAGTTGCAGGCCTACAAAGTCTCACTGACAGGCTCAATCCGGAACACTGTCCTTCATCGCCACTTCCAGCATAGCAACTTCGTTTCACCAACTCTAATCCCTTTGCAGGAGCCAAGCAAGCCAGTTTGCATTCACTTTGAGCTTCCCAAGTACTCCAACCAGATTTTCCCGACCTTAAATTAACAGAATTGAGCCCAGCGCCGCCCATTACGATTGAAGCCGAATTTGAAGTTCGACTGCTGGTAACCCCGATGCGACTACTGTGGCTTCCGGCAGAATCCAGTCGGTTTCCGAACCATGCGTTCGAAGTTTCAGCTTTGCTATCTCCTCCTGAAGTGCGGGTTGAATCACAGTCTTCTTCTGACAGCCGGTAGTAGGAAGAAGTATCGCAGCTGAATTCCTATAAGACCATTAGCTTTTAGTGACTTCCAAGCCCAACTTATTGTCAGATTAATCATATTTTTCATAAAAATAGGTTTACAAACCTGACATTTGCCCGCAACACAGAAATTTGTACTTCCAGGCTTCGAAATCAGTTTACAAGCTGTTCCGTCTGGGAACGTCCAACCTCGACTTCGAGAGCCGCCTCGTTCGTTGGTTTCGCACCATACTGAGCAAGCTCGTTCGGCTAAAACACAAGTCATACAGTTCAATAATCATAAAATTGTCTTCTGAACACTTCTGAAAATTTAGTATACCATCGTTTGTATTGGTCATAAATCCTCTTCCTGTCAACCCCGTGTCCACCGAAGCTGCTCTGGTACACACTTCGTTGGCGTACTCTGTAACAGTTGACCTCGAATTTTCCGCACAAACCTTTGTGGCATCACAAGTCTTGTACTTCCGGTCTTCTCCTGGACACTG
>JAQGBJ010003781.1:0-11742 GCA_034698345.1 Sphaeridia pumilis | reverse complement strand
GAGCGATAGTGACGCTCAGTAAAAATTGAGGACAAGATCTGCTTCAGCTGTAACTGTAATTCTTCGATCAGCCAAAAAACCTCTTATTCCTGTTGAATCCAAAGAATCTTGTTGTCTCCACTTTCACCGTCTCTCACCACCACAACCCTCAACATCCTTCACAAATGATTCAAGAGCGACATCGCATCGGAAGGAGCAATCAATCCTTGTGTAACACAATAAGTTTATTTTCCTATCGCAATATTTTATCAAACGTGTTAAGCAATGCAATAAGTTAAATGTTGTTAATGTGCCACAAATTGACAAGCTGTCTATCGATTGACCAGTCTATTTGACAACGATCCTGCTGTTCTACGTTAATTTCTGACTTTTCACTTTAGCATGATCGTTATATGTATAGGCATAAGATTATTTATTTGTTGATCTTTCAAGTATTTACTTGCTGGCAGAGAAATATCGTAGCCAAATTTTATACATACCGAGATGAAAGTTTTTGTCATTGTGCAATTTGGAGTGTAGTTTGTTCTTGTGGTAGGCTACAAAAGTCCTTGTACAGGACAAGACTAATCTATGACTATTTTTATGCCATTGTGCATTTTGTGTATATTGACATAAGTCTAAAAAGAAAGCGTAACTTGAGTTACTTGTAACCATGTAACTATATTCTTAATCATGTAGGGGTCCTCCTTTCTCGTTTATATTGCCACTGGCAATTTACACGGATGTTACCTCAAACAGTGTTGTTCTCCATAAATGTAAACTTGGGAATAAGTGATCCACACTTTTACCTCGTGATTCACACGCAAATTGTTGTGTCCAAGCCCGTGGTCTGTGTCACATATGTGGGCCACCACACTTTGTTAGTATACTCAAACATTTGATCTGTAATACCCGCAACAGTTGTTACGAAACTTTATGTTTTAGATTTTCACTTTCATAGGACCAGCGTCCGCATTTGTAGTGTCTTTGTATTTTATGTGTTAACTTTGTAACTATTGCTAATGGGGAAAGTTTAGGTTAAAGTCTGGTTGTTTCCGTTTCGTATACTTGAAGTCAGTGTTTCTGTGGGTACTTAATTTATCAGTTTCATTAGTTTTTAGGAAATCAATGTCGCAATTCCCATTCTGTAAGACAATCTTGAATAGTTTGACGATGGACGTACGAGTATAGCCGATAGCCGACGACAGCAGCAACTAAAGTCTACGATGCCTTCTTGTACATGAAAAGCCGAGTTACCTTGCAGGTGGCCATGCTTTTACTTTTTGCTCAAAACAGACAAATACTAATTATGTTTAGACAATCGGTACACGCTATTAGACAACATTAATAGTTGCTCGTGCGTGATTCACAATGTGAAAGCGAAAGGGTTATGCAGTAATAGTTCTTCTAGCTCTGCGTTGTTGCGTAGTGAAGTAGTGAAAGTCAAAATTGTAGGACTGCGACAGAAATTGTTGTATAAGAAAGCGTATAATTGTGACTAAATGAGTCGATGTGTGTTTCCGAACGTGTAGCTTGAAGGCTGTTTTGCCTTGCGAACTTTAGGCACTAGGAAGCCAATGTAACTATAACTATGATTTAGTAAGTAAGATTTAGTCCATATCAATGTTCATTTACAATTGGACATTCGGGTTGCCATGTTATTTAAGCTTGTGACCTAGTTTAGCCCATTAAGACTTATGTAAAGAAGTTTGAAAATTGATAATAAATCATGTATCTTGAAGCTCTGAGGTTTTTTGCTTTCCATAGATTTCAGATTGAACCGAATTTGATACATTGATACACAAAGTTTTTATTGCTACCAAGTATTGTACACTTCATTGTACATGGACGATTCAAGTAACGCTTTCGTTTCAAAGGACATTCTTAAGTAGATTGAGGATGATTGCACTTGCGGCTCATCAGACGTAAGATTTAGTTAAAAGGACTCATCAGTTGGAGTAAGAATATCGGTAACAAATAAATTAGTGGAATACATTGCTGAACATTGATTTTACAGTCAGTGCATTCTTTGTGTAGTCAGTTTGGTGTTTAAAAATTAAATGAGATCACCTATACAGTTCTGCCAACAAGAGGCTACAGTCTAATAGTCAAGAAATAGTAAATAAGACAAATCAAGATTCTCGAAATTGGAATCGGAATGAAGGATGGAAAGTTGATACATAGATAGCAAGAGAATGTTATCTGAAACAAAATTCTTGGAATGGCGAATTTCTTATTGCTAATGGACGGCTCCGTGGCATGGCTATAGGCTCTAGCTACTGTCTAAATCGCCACAATTCTAGCCAGCTTAATACTATCAATGACACGTTAACAAGAATGATTCAAGACATTTTTACAACTGTGACAACTTGGAGCAATCGAGTTGCGTCTTCAGTTTCACACCTGCACTAGCATCTACTCGTTGCTTTTAGATATGACAATCAAGTCAGTATCTGGAGTTAACCTATAAATTGAGCCTTCATAATTCCTACTTGAAATGCTTCTGCTGACATCAAGCTACAACTTAGTTGGATATAATTATTATTCACGTATATATATGTTAACCTAGTACCCAGTGCATAAACTAACTAACGTACAAATACTACTTTTCGATTTCATCTTACACATTCGCGCAACAATGTTAAAGCTTAAGGGTTTCGTTGGACGGCTTCATACTAGGAACTTATAGTCCCCAACTGTCTTGATGTAACTTAAAGTTATTAGCTACATACAGGCACAGTCTACTAACTTTTACGGTACTTGAGAAAAAATTGACACAACAACAAACATCTACTACTGCTCCGGTAACGGGGTACTGGAGAATGTACATACACTTACAAGGCAATTTTGACGGTGAATGCTTGCAACCTTTACAAGATTCGCTTTCAACTATTCGAAACAATAAATATATTTCCAATATCTGGTAGGCACTCGTACGTTAGGACTAAATAACACCTTTGGTTGGGTCGTACAAATAACAGACTTTTGCAATAAGTTACGTTTTCAGCAACAACTAGTTTGTATTACAAGTGTCCAAGGCATCTGACTTTTAAGGCAACAGCAAAGTGCACTAGCGATTTTACCACAGTAGATTGAAGAATATATGAATAAATGATTACTCCTACAATGTATTACTCATAAGGAGCTATATGAGGAGGACAATTTTGATTTATTACAATTCGACCAAGTTCACATTACTTTTGATGACTTGCGGGAGCTATTGAAGTTTTGCTGTTGCTGCTGTTGTTGTTGTTGGGATGTAATGCCAAGTATGTTGGCTGCATCCGTAGCATCCGGTTGATTCAAAAGTTTTTCTACTAGAGTCCCATCGTCAAGTCCTAGGAGACGGCTGATTAAGTCACCGTCTTTACCCCTGTCGCCAATTTGCTCTGATCCGCTACTAGTTGGACTAGCCAAATTTTTAGAGACGATTCTTCGAAGTTTCCGCGAAGGAGTTGAGGATGCGGAATGTTTCTTCAGGTGGCGAAGCATTGAATGTTTCAAGGTGAATCGGCGAAGACAATGTGGACAAGAAAAGGGCCTTTCTCCGCTATGGCTTCTGATATGGCGTCTCAAGTCTTCTACTGACCAGAATCGACGGACGCAGAAAACACACATGACCTGGAATGTAAAGTTGACAGTTACTACTAAAAGCTTCTAAAACTTTCACAAAGCTGAACTGAGTAGTTAATTACCTTTCTATGAGTAGCATCTTTCTG
Source organism: Sphaeridia pumilis (assembly GCA_034698345.1). NCBI lineage: Eukaryota > Metazoa > Arthropoda > Collembola > Symphypleona > Sminthurididae > Sphaeridia > Sphaeridia pumilis. The sequence continues at coordinate 8,044 of JAQGBJ010003781.1, read as the reverse complement.
GTCTCCAATCAAATGTTCCGTTTCGCTAGTTTCACTTGGAGGGGAGGAGCTAAGGGCACCTTTAGAAACTAGAAGATGGAAAGTGTCCTTGTGCTGTTCCTCCATATGAGTTAATAGCGCCTCCCTCTCGCCCGCCGCCGCTTCACAGAGGTGGCACCTGTCGGACAATTCCGTTGAAGGGTTAGAAACATGAACAAAAATGGCTCTACAAAACAAAACCGGAAACTAAAAGGCAATTACCGAAATGCTGCATCTTCACCTGGACTAGAGGTAGTTGACGTTGCGCCGTTGGCTGGAACTACTGGCGGCTTAGGTGTCGATGTTGGAGGTGTAGTGGTTGGGACCTTGGCGACCTTTGTTGGAGGAGCAGGACTTGCGCTACTTTTGGCTTCGCTGTCTTCTGCACCAGTGTCTCCTTGATCTTCTTCAAGACCAGGTTCCTGACCTTCTTCGTCTTCGGAAGTGTTGTTGGAATCGGAGACCACTTTTGACCTACCGCCCCCATGCTTTCGAGCCAAGTGACGATCACAGTTTGACTTTGTGGTAAAGAGCAAAGGACATTTTGAACATTGAAATGGCTTCTGACCAGTGTGAGTCAGCAAATGCCGCCGAAGGGATGATGTCCAAGGGAATCGACGAGTACAGTGCGGACAAGAGATCTGAAAGGAAATGTTAGATTGTTCGTATATGAGTTACCTTGGTTCACCGTAAGTATCTTATAGCTTCAACTGGATTCTGGAAGGTTGGGGCTGTTATTCGAAACAACTGCAAAAGGCTGTGGGATATCGTAGTCGGCTAGCTTCGAAATTCATGATTGAGTCGATGGATTGGCAAGGCTGTGTTTTGTTGGCCTACGTGCGAACTAGATATAAAATGTGCTGCGTAAGGACGGTAATTAGGCTTTGAAAACTGAAAAACTAAAGCAAAATCAGGTGACTAATGTGCACAGAAATAGAAACAAAGTGTTACAGTTAGTATCATCAACGTACGTAAAGAAACAGTACTGGTTTATTCATTTCTTAAGAGTTATTAACATGCAAAAAGAAACAAGACCAGGATACAGCGCAATTGTTAATCAAACTAAACTTATAACTCTTGCATCGACGAGTGGAGTGCAAGGAAACGAAAACTACAAAGTGTGCTGAACAAGCATTACAGTGTGAATTGAAACGTTTGTGTTCTATAGCTGGTAACATCTAATGTGTAAGAATGTTGGAAGAAGGAAAAACCAAAAAAAAAGTAAAACTAACAATTAAAAGCAAACATATAGTTTACAGTCTACATGAGGGTAGTGGAAACTGTTAAGCCGGAGAAACTTTAACCAGAAATTGGCAGAAACACTTTAGACGTAGTGTGTGTATACGCTTAAACTGGTTCCGAATTACACGAGACACAACCAAAATTGCTAGAGCGAGTTGTCGATATCTAGCCTACATGGGGCTACATATATGTGGCATTCGTAGAGAATTGGCAATTATAAAAGATGGAGGCGTAAAATAAATACTTAATTTTGGAATCTCGTGTTCCTTCTCTAACTATATAAAATGAGATACATTTTCTCACAGAAGCCATGCACCACATATGTGTTCTTTTGCAGCTTGGAACAGACTCGCACTAAAAGTGAGCGAACAATATCAAGGGGTAATTGTTCCCTGTCATCAATAATTAGTTCCGTTTACCTTAATCTTCCTTAAAGTAGAAACACTAACAAGTTAATATCTTACAGTTCTGACTGGTAACTTTGACTACAAGATCAAGTGTCGGTCGGACGTTTACCATTAATGGGCTAGCTTCGTATATCTGAACAAGGTCTCGACCGCACATGTTGTGTGCACCTGAATTAATTTGATCCTCCGCTCGGAACGTTTACAAAATAAACTTTCTTTTAGTCTACACCTACCATTTTCCTGCATTATTGAAATAAAATTAGCGGACTGTCTTATCTGAAAGTGGAAGACTATTTTTGATTGCCCAAGTGGGTGAGGTCAGGTCACTGGTGTAATGGTTGTTGATGGTAAAAATTCTTTCCACGCAAACCATTATAGAAACTCACCTTGTGAGGTGCTGAGGAATAAGCGCTCTTTTTCTTTTCTCCGGTTGTAGGCTTGGTGTCACCTTCCTCGGAGGAAACTGGGTCTTCAGCACTGTCCTCTGCATCGCCCTGGTCTTCCGAATTATTTTCCTCGTCGTTGGATGCATTGTTGTTGTTGTTATTGTTGTTATTGTTGGCGGCGGGAGCAGTTGTGAGGTTTAGCGGGCCAAAAAACTGAGCCAAGTTTGAACTCTTGTTGACTCGATCGAGTAACTGACTAACACTGGCAAGATCCGGAGAAGCTTCCGCAGTCTCCATTTTGACGTCTCCAGTTGCAGAGTTTTCGGTATCGGTTTCAGTCTCACTTCCGTTGTTATTATTCCGAAGACTCCCGCTCGACAACTTTCTCTTCAACTGCTGAGCAATGACGGCTTTGACACTAAGGTTGGTAGCAGGAGGAGCATCTACCGCTTTCTCGCTCACATCCTGCAAGTTTCCATTCATGAACTTGGTGGCTGCAGGGACCAAGGTCGGAAGGCCTGCTAGCGAGTTGAGCTGGCCGTTCTTTTGCCGATTTATGATTCTGTTCGAAGGGCTTCGTTGCCAGACTTGCGGATGTTGATGCTTCCCATGACGTTCCATATTAGATCTGCACGTAAATTAATTGATTAATTCATCTTGCTCATAAAATAGCCGACTGATTTTAGGCTCAGAATCGACACTTACCTCAGCGTAAACCGAGCGGAACAATGGGGACAAACATACGGCCTTTCAGTACGATATCTGCGTTGCTTAGGTTTCTGATAGCCATCACCTTTGCGACTGCTTGCATTTGGCGACGTTGCAGTTGAAGAAGCTGAAGTCTTGAGCTTCTTATGTTTGACCGGACTCGCATCCCGTTTGACTTTCAAGTCCTTTTCAGATCCAGAGTAAGCGTCATCATAGCTACTGCGTCTAAGTACAATATTGAAAATTTATAATTAATCTTCTTGAACTACCCCAGATTTTCTTCTCCCAATCTTGAATAATCTCACCTTGATATTCCCGATCCCGGAAGATCAGCAGGAGAAGCAGGTCCAGCGCTGATACTCTCAGGTGACTGAAGCGCAAACGGGTTGATTCCAGCAGCGCCAAAAGGAAACAAGTTGAAGCCTGCAATTGCAGGATGAGCCGCTAAACTCGGTGATGTTGGCACTATCGGATGCTGAGCGAAGGCTAGGGAACTGTTAGGATAAAAAATGACACAACTTTACACCAACACCGTGACTGGTGAAATTCGGAAATGGCTACAAACATTGGCTCACGTACTTGGGCAGATACTGGGATGTGACCAAAGACTCGATTCTTGTCAGATACTGCGAAATGGGGTCAGCCTGCTGAGCATAGACTGGCCTGGGTCTCGCAAGGCTATTTTCTTTTTCTTTGGCTTTTTGCTTGGTGGACAGATCGACAACATGGACGTCCATGCTGAGATTCAAGGGCTGATCGTCATCTCCAGTAGGACTGTTTGGCGACACGCTTTGTTGACGATTATTGTTGATGTTGTTGTTATTATTGTTATTATTATTACTACTACTACGAGACACTTGAGCAGCAGCGGCCCTCTTATTCCTATGAGCTTCAAGCGTCGAAATGACGAGGTTGGTGGGTTCGATGGTGAGTCCAGGAATCAAGGTTCTGATTGGATGGTGGTGGTGTCTGAGGTCAGCCGGGGATGAAGTGGCTCTGGAGGAAGGTCCAGTGTTGGCGGATTCCTCCGGCTCGGACTCGGATCCTTGATTTGAGCCATCTATCGCGAGGACGAGTTGTCGAAGTTGTTCTCTGTTCATCGGAGCTGTGGCTGCAGCGGTGGTAGCGGCGGCAGATGATTTGTCGTGGTGTCGTTTCTTGTGATGTGATCGTTCGCAGTTGGCCTACAAAGAGACAATGAGGAATTGGTGAATTATTTACATTTACTACCTCTTGTCCAAGATCCAAAAAGTTGGTTGGCCCAACACCAAACTCGTGGTGAAAGCAAGGAGGAGAAGATCGAAGGATTTGGGGAATCGGCGAAACAAAGATCACAAAAATGGTTCTACCTCGCCCATTTGATAAGTTGAAGGAATATGTTTTTTTGAAAAAGAGTTGAAATTTTTGGAAGGAGACACTTGAGATGGAAACGTTTGATATCGAAAGCGAGTCTTTTGTGGGAGATGCGGAGACAAGCGTCGTCTCCTTGGTTTGGAGTGACGTGACGACTACACTTCTACGGCCCAACTGACTTCCCTCAGCTCACACACGGTCTCGTCTTGGTCTTCTTCCCCACCACACATAATACTCCTATGGAGGAGGACGAGAATACGAACTCGGCCGAGTCTCTCTAATATTTCTGCCGTGTTTCCAGGCCGCCCTGACTCTCGTTTCCCATGTTACAAAGGCGTCTCTCGCCCCTGACTTAATCTTGAGCCACTTCACCACCACCGTCACGTCACCTCACCCGCCGACCCAGCCTGTCTTGTCTATTTTACCACAAGGAGCAGGAGCAGCAGCGTCTCCTCCAAATCCAACAATTACCGCATTCACAACAATCAAAGACTATATTAAACGTGGAGCAATCAGTGGAGCCAATACGTCCTCGCAGTCGACAAAATGTCAAAAGATCACGTTGCCATGGGATGATCCAAGTATGCATCATCATCATCTGCAGATTCCACTTGGAAACTCGCAATCTCGAAAAATATCATTGCAAATATTAACTGAAGGAAGATGGTGAGCGTCAAAAGTCGCAACTGTCAAAAGTTTGGAATTTTGTTGACAACAAGCCAGTTAATTAAGAGCTGATACAGATGTAAATATTATTCTTTTGCTGCTGCGCATTCCGCAGGACGCTGCGGCGAGATGACGACGCGGAAATATGGTTGGAGGATTTGGGGCTAAAAATCAATGTTTCTTGTTGGAGACTTTGCGGAAAGTTATGCGAGTTTGGGATACTTTTGGAAATACTGGAGAGACATTCTTCGAATTTTTGTCGGCTTGTCAGCAATAATAATAATAATAATAGTTGGTTAAATTGATGTGGCCAAATTGTCATATGCAAGTCTGACTGAGGGAGCCTCCGACGGCATTATAGAACGTTTCGAAGGGGGTAAATTAAATAATGTATATGGGAAAGGGTTATATATATTTTATAGTGTCTACCTGACGGCAATGTGGGAGTTCTATGAGGAGACGTTGTTGAAATTGCGCAAATATCAAGTGTACTTTGCTGGTGGTCTTGCTGGTTGATGATGGGATATAGAAATACTATAGAAGCTGTCGACAGATTATTATTGGAAGGAGGATTCTGTGAATTGGGCCTCACAGTTAGTATCGGCGGATTAATGTATGTTTGGGTATCATCTCGACTCAGGACGACTCTTAGTATTAAGCTGCGGAGACTGGAGACCACCCCAAAGGAGCTGTGAATATACGTGTTGTTGTTGCAGCTTCAATTGCATTGCGGCTATACATTTTTTGTAGAGATTGGACGAGGAAAATATTGATTATTAGGCTTTTATATGGACGAGGTAGCTGTGGTGTATACATATACATTTGTATAGGAGCAGGAGGAAAGCCGGAGAGGTTTGTGTGTGTTTGTGTATATTGAGCATGAATCTTTTGTAGGTTCACGGATGGGCAGGTTGGAAAGTTGGGATGGAAGTACAGGTGGGGTGAAGTTAGTTGGGCAAGTAGTCTGTTATGGTTTCCTCCTTTCTCTGCTATATTTGTGGCGGGTGGCTGGGGCGCTTGGCAAGTTTCGCCCGACTCGGTCGAATATCTACAGTCTGTTGTAGACGGGGGAAGAAAGCGCCAGTCGATGCAAAAAGGAAAATGTCATGAGGTGAGCTGACTGACTGGACTCGACGGCCTGTCCGACATCTTCAGAAGAGGAAGGAAAGGAGCAGAGGCGGCGGCTATTGGAAGACGACGACGGTGGTGGCGAGCTAAAGGAATTGGGCCGCCGCCGAAACTGACTCCACTGACGTCCTCCGGACTGGAGGTAGGAAGTAGCTGAGGAAGGAAAGCAGAAGCTATTTCACTTGACACTGCCGACGCCATCGCCATGGCCGTCTCTCCACATGAAAGTTAGGTATGCGTATTGCATCCCGAGGAAGGAAAGCTGACGTGTTCAAAGAGAGCCGGGGAAACAAGGGGAGAAATGATGGAAGAAAGGAGAGAGTTCCGTAAGAGTAAGAGAGAGTATATATAAAATATGATTGTTTCCAACAAGAGCTTCGATGGTCGTCGCCATCGTCTTTCGGGGGTAAAGGAACGTCTTGGTTGTCTTTGGGGTAACCAAGGTGTTTCTTGCTGGATCCGTGTGTCGGATACGAGAAGAAGGCGGAGAAAGTCGACGAGGTGAGGAGGGGAAATTGGACGAGAAAGCGACTTTTTGGTTCTCAAGGTAGATGTTAAATTTGGGAAAGGAGAGAGAAAGAAGGGGATAAAATCCCTTGTTTGAATGACAAAGTTGGTTTGTTGGAGGAAAGATTTATGATGTTGGATGGAGGAGGAGGAAGAGGAATGGACGTTGGACGAGATGAAAGGTTGGAGGGAGAGTGGAGAAAAATCTTGTGTTCTTTTGATGATATTGATCATGTGAAAGGTTTCAAGAGAAAATGAGTGGGATCCGTCGGTGCGGGATACTGGTTGGGGCTGGTGGGAGGCTAGAAGGAGAGGATTCAAAGAGCCCAGAAAAATAGACAAATGGAAAGCGGGGAAGGGCAAAAAACAAGTAGTAAATTGTTAGAAAGTCAATGGAAAAATATTGTTTCCTCCAAGAGTCTTGTTGGAAACACTTCCCCTCCGTAGGCTTTCCTCCACACACCTCAGTTCAATAGTTAATGGTCTTTCTCTTCCTGCTCCTGATGATGATGATGATCGGATCTTACGAAAGTAAGAAAGAGAAAGTTATGTAACCACGAGGACCTTGTGTCCATTTCTGTTATTGTAACATTTTTTGGCATCACAACTTGCAGAGAGCTAGTGCACCAACACCTGGTCGGTGGAATCACAATTTCTGTATGCACATGTTGGAGAAGTACATATGGCCCCAGGTAGGAGCTACTTTCTCCCCTTTTATCAGAGACACACATGATTTGGAAAAGTAGCATAGAAACTCTCATGATTATCATCATCCCCATTTATAAGGTGTGTGTGTGTGTGTATGCTGGCTGAGGTTGTGTGTGTGGGCGAGTACCTGTTCGATAAATAAAATGTACTTGGCGAATTGGGCCCCGGCTGTTTGGTGGTGCGGTTTGTGAGATAAATGTGTTGTTGCAGTAATAATAATAATACGGGATGTTGTTTGCCCAGGTAAAATCCGACTCTTTTCTCTCTCGGTTCAGTGAGCCGTGGTGTGTGGGTGTGGATGAGGGAGAAAATCGGGGAGATGCCCCTTTCAAGGGCTCCAAGAGCCGTTCAATCTGTCTGTGTTTGCCTTGGATCGGGCGTTTGTTGTTCGTGTTGGACTGGACGCCCAAGAAAGATTTGGTGGAGAGATATAATAGTCTGATTGGGAACACAATGGATCCGCATTCGTTATACACACACACACACCAGCAGCTCATTCTCATCAAGCTGCTCCTGGCATCATCATCGCACCTTGATGAGGATTGTGGAGCCGGTGGGATGGTACCAGGTTGGATCAGGTGCTTCCATATGATGATCAAGACTTTTCCCCTCTCCCCAGCAGTTTGATGATGCTTTTTCCATTGCTGACTTTGCCACGAGTGCCACGGCTCATAGGACTTTCTCGGATGCAGAGCTCACAGCAGCATTCACACCCTTTGCCAATAATCACAATAGAATCTCACGGCAATAAAAGTCCGAATCATCATCATCATCATGATAATCATGGAAAGTTGGTGGAGCAGCAGCTCCACCTCATCTTGTCTATATAAAAACTTTACCCGATAGTAGGGTAGTCATGTACAAACGTAGGTGCCCTAAGTCGAGCACTGCCCCAGGTTGATGATTGAAGGTACCTAGTAC
>JAQGBJ010003780.1:0-11747 GCA_034698345.1 Sphaeridia pumilis | reverse complement strand
ACGTAATTGTATCATGTTTCGTGGTTGCCAAATTAGAGTAGAATTTTGAATGCTTAATAAATTCGCAGTTGTTTTGCTAATTGAAGCTGTTGTTACTCAAGTATTATTCATTGAAGATTGTCATTTGTCGATGAAATGAAAAGATTTTGAAATTATCTCACAAAATAACAGGGTTGTGAATTATTGTAACAATGAAATCAAAACGAGAAAGGGACGCTACTCGAGCAATGTAAACAAAACGATGAAAACTAAGGGCAACCTTTATGCTGAAAAGCGTCGGTAAGGAAATTTATTCATGCAAGGTGTCGCTCATGACCAAGACGCAGAATGACGACGCCGGTAGGAAAACCGTCGGTAAGGAGATTTCGAGCCTCTTTGTCTTGGGTGCGACTGAGTAAAATCAATGGGATAACCGAAATTGACTTTGAAAAGCGTGATTTTCAGAATTAAACTTTTGAAAAAAGAAATCTTAAGCTAAAAACAGGCACAAAGTAATCAGAAAATATGGTTTTATTAAATTTTTGAAGACTCAGTTAAATTAGAGTAGATTTTGAATTCGAAGGTGTCATCCCACTGTTTTGTTGTCTCCCAGACAGAATCTGCAGCCATGATTGCTCAAAGCAGATTTTCAAAGAGAAACGAAGATAAGGTAAGGAGTTGGACTCTTGTGTGACAGGGTTTGGCCAAAAAACTTGTGAGCATAACTGTCATTTAAGTCTGTGTTAATTTTGGAAGACATGCAATTAATTAATGTAATTAATTGGCTTTTTTGAGTTAATGTCGTTGTTATTGGGGCTTAAACTGGTTCGAACTGAATCAAAGGTACAATGAAGTGGCATAAATTCAGCATTTTGAAGAGGTGTCTGTGTTGAAAATTGCAGTTTTCCAAAGTCTGAATGCGTGGTTGCGATACACTCTGAAGTAATCGTTGGAAATTGTCTAGCAGTTGATGAAGTACGTGCGAGCAAGTGTCGTTTGACGCCGAATGTGAATAGTGAATTTGGAATTGTTTGAAGATCTTGAATTCTTGAATTGCCGGTGGAGAGGGGGATTATTGACTATTGGATTCATTCGAAATTTTCATGACAAGCAGACAGTTGAAGAACAAAATGACTGAATACAAATTAGTCGTTGTCGGCGGTAAGTTTTGGGATGATTTTGAAAGTATCTTTGAAAGGCTGTGATATTATCCTGCTTTGGAAGTATTTTCTTACTGTGAACTGACTGACTAGGTAATTGCAGATAAACTAATTTTCGTCTTGTTTTTCTTTACAGCTGGAGGTGTGGGCAAAAGTGCCCTGACTATACAACTGATTCAAAACCAGTAAGTGATTGTAATTTCAAAATGTTAGAATTCAAGGTGTTTATACTAACGATGCCCTTTCTGCCTTGTTTTCAGCTTTGTGGACGAATATGACCCTACTATTGAAGACTCATATCGGAAGCAAGTAGTAATTGATGGAGAAACTTGTTTGCTGGATATTCTCGATACTGCTGGGCAGGAAGAATACAGGTGAGATTTGTTGCATTAATTCAAATGGTGAACGATCATTGGAAGATTGAGAGTTAAATTAATGTTTGTCTCTTTTATTTTAGTGCTATGCGTGACCAGTATATGCGCACGGGAGAAGGGTTCCTGCTAGTATTTGCTGTGAATAATTCAAAGTCGTTTGAGGACATTAGCATGTATCGCGAACAGATTAAGAGAGTCAAGGACGCTGATATAGTTCCGATGGTTTGTAAGTGCAAGATACCTGGTCGATTTTGAAATTGCAAAGTAGACCAATTACGTCTGTCTAACGTAAACTTATGCTTTTAGTGGTTGGAAACAAGTGTGACTTGCAAACTCGAACGGTTCGCATGTCTGAAGCTCGAGAAGTTGCAAGACAATATGGCATTCCATTTGTAGAAACCTCTGCGAAGACTCGAATGGGTGTGGACGAAGCGTTTTACACTCTAGTGAGAGAGATTCGCAAAGACGTAAGTTCAATCAAATAGCGTTTGACCCTGCTGGGCTACTTTTGGACTCCAAAGTTGACATGGTAAAATCTCTTTTTGCAGAAAGAAAAGAAGAGAGGTAACAGTGGTGGACCACGGAGAAAGTGGCTCAAGTGCACAATACTATAAGTGTTTACTGAAAGCGTCTATTCCTGTAACGAGGATTCCCTTCTGTTTTCTATTCAATTCTAGGAGAGATTGTTCTGTTAGTTGTTTTTTGTGTATTTTTTACACATGTTGCTGAGAATGGAAAGCCGTTCAGTCCGCAAAGTGTTGAATAGACTAATACCCTGATAAGTTTACGTTTACAAATTTTATTTTATGTAACTAACTCTCCTGCTGTGTTGGGGGATAAGATGAGGTAACATGTAAAGCAATTGTATTCTAGATAGCCATTAGAACTTTCTAGGTATTGATTATCTCTTCTTGTTGTACGCACTACAAGGGATGTACATGAGTTGCTGTTAGCTGTATTTGTATCACTCGTAAATTATTTTCCGCTGTCAGATTTTGCGTGTGAATGTGTAAAAGACTACTGAAATAGCTTTTGATGAAGTTACATGAACTATGCCAAGTTTACTAGCAGAATAATAGGAAGAGTAAGGTTTTTATCAACCCAGATGGGGGTAACGTTCCATATCAAGTAGTCCAGCAGACATGCTCCCTAAATAGTTCCCTACACCTTTTATGATGGAAAGACATCAGTTTGCAGGTACCTGCCCAAAGAACTGTTATAGTTCCCCAAGCTTGAGATCGTCGGAAATGAGTTCTGCTAATGTTAGCCGGAAATCTCACCTCTGGTAACGGCAGTGGTAGAGGCGAATCCTTTGGTAGCGTAGCAGTGAACCCAAAACGAATTATCTAGGCTTCAATATTTTCTTTTCGAACTAGCGTGGTATCCTGGTGTCGGTAGTCGGTAGCTGGCTGATAAGTTCGCCAAGAATGTTTCGGTAACAGATGATTTAACCCGAATGCGTCGAAATAGGCTAATATACTTCTGTTTAAGCTTACGACTGTAACTGATAGTCTGTCTCTTTACAATAGTGTAACTTTTACCATGTTTGTTGTACAAACCTATGGGAAGCCAACGTCACGTACGCCAAATATTCAGATTGAACTTTTCCTAAGCAACAGCGTCGAAGAGAATGGGAAAACGTAAGGTATCGTAGACATCTGTGAGTTTAGTTGAAATTTGTTGTTTATATTGTCTCTTTCTGATATATACGAGAGGAGGCTAACTATTGCAAAACATCATAATGTACACATCAACGTCTATGCGTATAAATATAAATAAATATACAAGTAAAGTTGCAAAAGTGTGTATAAAACTTCTAGATTCCCACAATTCATGATCAAAGAATATCGTTAGTGTTGTCGGTAGTATCAAAGGTGAGTTGCACAGATGGCCCAATCAGGAGACACGTTCGCGACGCTGAAGAAGACGTGGTTGGAGAATGAGATCCCTGGGATACATTTGTGGGCTGAATAGAGGTAATGGCAGAGCCTGTTGAGCAAGAAAATAATGATAGACTTTAGATCAATATCCAACGTTGTTAGATGGAGATATGCGAGTTACGTTCAAGAAATAATAGCGTACTTGAGGAACTAGTGGGCCTATTAATATTGCTGACGATGCTGTTGTCGGAACTTCCTGAACTTCGAGAATTCACACCGTTCGTACAAGTACCACCCCTGGAGCTTCTTGTTTGTGTTCTTGTCATATATGGAGATCTTGAAGCGACTGCTCCAGTACTAGAGGTTACACCCGATGATGCGTTCACAAGTACTTGGTCATTTTCGTTGGATGTGACTACTTGCACCTGCACATTTCGATTATCTTGATCCGGCTGCGATAAAGGCACTTGATTTGGAACACCTGAAGCTGAAGCGGTTCCTCTGATGGAACCAGGAGATCTTTGGTTCGGTCGGGATGGAGCGGAATGTTGTAGTTGTGTCTGAGTTTGATTCTGTACTGTGCTTCCTCCATCTCGTTGAAGTCTGATGCCTGCAACCCCTCTGGTTTCATCCCTGTTTGGCTGATCTCGCTTTATTCTTCTAGACCAGGCGGGATTGTTCGCGCGAAACTGTATCATGCGGATAAAGTCGATTTCGTAGATATGGCCAGCAATCAGTGCTTGGCATGTACGTTGTCCAGCTATGTAAGCAGTTTCCAGTTCTGCCATTGTGCGCTCATCATACATCCACCAACCTTGAAATAAAATAAACTTCTTCCACTTATCGAACCTCAAACTATTATGATCATTCGAAGTATGAACTAACCTCCACTGCGGGCTTCGTAAAACCATTGGATACTCTTACACGAGGATTTCATTTCCAGTTGACTCTCGTCCTTTAGTCTAGGGTTTAGGAGAACGTTATTAGGAAAGTCAGTTCTGCAAATCGCACAGCGACCACCAGATCTCTGGGTGGAGACACCTTTGATACAAAGGTAACAGAAGATGTGTCCACATGGCAATTCAACCGGATGTACTGCTGCTTGAAGGCAAATTGGGCAATCTAGTCCAGAATCTTCTGATTCTCCAGACTTGTCTTCTGCAACCTCGGCCATATCTGTGATAAAATATGGAGTAAGCAAAACATGATATGTATACTTTTGCAATTTACAATCAGACCAAATGCGTAACAGGTCTGCGTGGTTAAAAACCGATTTACCTTCTATCCGTTTCCTCTGGAATGTAAAACGAAAAATCCTTGATGCAGAATGAAATGCAACAGAACTTCAAACTTTTAACACTGAGATCAACAGTAGTTCCAGAACAATCCGAAGCTTTTGAAAACACCCGTGTTCAAATATATAAATATTCAGCTTATGGCCGTAACTATCATTATAATCTGCAGGAATTTATCTTGTGCATGGCTTTGATGCATTTTGAAATACGTATCCAACAAAACCAAAACAAACTTTTTAAACCGCGCGCGCACTAATTTCTATGGAAAACTCTTCATGGTTCCAAACCAACGTGAAGTTCTTGAAGACGTTTAATATAAGCGTTTGCTAAAAGTGTATTAGCAGCACAACAAAAGTTGAAAAATGTCATGAAAATCAAAAAACTACATATTAATCACAATTATGGCAGTGAAACATATTCGACCTTTACAGATACACGGACTGCTGCATGTTTTGACTGTGAGCAAAATTGGCAGTACACACAACAACTCTTTCGATACTGGTAACACGACGTTGCTATAGTAACTCAATTTACATCAATATTATGAAAATCCTTGTGAAATTATACTGTTACGGACATTCATGTTATCCTGTCCTGTCCCAAGAGTCCAAGTGCCGAAAGAACTTTTGTAGCTTGAGAGAATTCGGGTCCGAAGATTGAGAATCCGAGGAATCATCAGCGCTGGTTTCGATTGCTTGCTGTGGAAACGATAAATGAGGATCGACAACAAGTCTTTCTGGAAGAGCCGATGATGAAGTGACACGAGACTTGATGGGGAGGGATGCTGAATACTCGATCGCTCTTCCTGCAAAGGCAGTTTGATGGTGACTCTGGGCTGCCTCCAGGTCTTCCCGAAGTCTCTGATGGCGGCCTGATCCGTTGCCAGTATGAGGGTATCGTCTTCTAGCCGTCGTATAAAACTGAGTGGCTCGATATTGAGTTTGAGGTTCTTGTCCAGGCGCCACTTGTTCGGTTTGTTCAATTGCAGCACCACCAATGTGCCTTTCGCCCAGTGCCCCAAGTGAAGTCAAATGGTCTACGTTTTTCGAAGACGAAGCAACGGCGAAAGCGTAACTGGAAGCTCGGGACACCGAGCCTGACTTGGTAACTGAAGTACTGCTTTGGGAAATTCTGTTGGCGCCCCGTCCACCGGCAACTGCATGGCTGAAAGCTGCGCCTCCGCTAGCGTGGGTGCTGTAGCTAGTACTTGAAGTATGATGAGGGCTGAGAGCGCTTTCAGAAGCGTTTTGGGCTGGAAGGTCTTCGGTGATTCTGGAAGAATTAACCCCAGGTTCTGTGGGCATTTCGGAACATCCTCGTGGTATGACTCTCTGGTGACCAAATAAATCTGTCAATATTGGTTTGGGAGAAAGCAATTACGAAAAGTAAATGGATGAAGCTTCTTACGGATTGGAAAATGATTCTTCTTCCCTTTTCCCCAATATAACAAACAACATTCTTGACCCTTGAATGACTGTCAACTCGGGACTGTCCTTCTGGCGAGTAGGTTCTGCGGCTACCCGAAGTGGAAGAAGTAGTCTGCAAAGCTGTAGGCAGGATCGTGGTTTTAGCTCCAAAAATCCGAAATTTTGATGTACTACTTGGACTAAGTGGAACTTACCAGGTGAAACTGTGATGGTAAAAGAACATTTTGCTTGATTACCACTTGTATCTTTAGCTTCGTAGGAAATCAGATGCTGGCCGACACTAAGCGAAGAACCCGGCTGGTGGGATTTTTGAACAGAGGCGACTTTAACATTGTCAGTGAATTCTGGCTCCACCCATGTAATCGGCTTGAGAATCTGGCCAGGGTTGAGCCTGGTATTGAAGGATTCGGGACATTCTTGAACTCGGGGTGCTTCAGCATCTGTATTGAAATTATCACAGATTTTGAAATTGGTCATGGGTTTGAAATAGGTCTAAAAAAGGAGAAAGTTACCTCGGATGAATAACGTTAAACCGCACTCAGCAGTGTTATTTACCGGAGCTGGAGTCCGTGCTCTGAAGGTTATTCTGTATTTACCCGGACCAATTTCCGATTCGAGCCCTTTTGCCCATGAAGGTTCTGCTGTGACTTGCCTATTAATTTACCCGTAAAAATTTGATTTAATCGGATAAAATGAAAGTTAAATGAGTAACTTTGTTTTTTTACCTCCACCAATCAACATTGGTTTGTGGCTGAGGTATGGAAACGTAAATAAGGCTCTGGCCAGAGGCTAAATCAAGGCTGATATCGTCTGGGCAGGTGATCCATGGGGTTTTGTAACCTGCAAAAGTTTCAAAGTGTAATCAAAAACTCCATGAAAATTTTGAGGAAAAATACGATAGACAATTACGGTATGAGAACTGAATGAAGCTATTGCGGTTAGTTGTTGTAGCTGCTGAAGGAGGCAAAGTGACCACTGGAGTGTATTCCGTCCTTCGGTCAGTAGTGTATTGGTGAACAGTGCTCGGTCTTGTTGGGTACCTTCGAAGGCCATGACCGCGCCAATGCCCATTGCCAGTTGCTCCTCCTTCAGGCCTATCAGGTCGCTGGCCATAATAATAAGGTCTTCGATTTCTAAAGGCTGGCGTTGTTGGGGGTGGTGGAGCCTGAGTTGTCGTCGTTGTAGTTGTCGTAGGTTCTGGCGTGGTTGTTGTAGTTGTCTCAGGTTCCGGCGTAGTTGTCGTAGTTGTTGTTGTGGTTCTAGCATCTACGGGACGGTAAGGATGATACGGTCTGCGGCCTCCTTGCGGGAAACGGGAGGCATGAGGTCCGAATCTTGGTATTTCGTTTGCTGGAGCTCCGTCAATACCTGTTGGGATTCAAAAGAATTAGAGAGAATTTGGACATCGAAAAAAGATGAAAAGGAGCGTAAGGAGTTCTTACGTTTACATTGACCAGCAGTTTGACCTTGCCAAGTACCAGAAGTGCTATTGCACAAGAGGGTGTATTGGCCAACTAGTTCGAAACCTGGGCGGCATCTCAATGCACACAATGATCCTGGGTGGTAGTGAGTCTGCTTTTTAACTCGGCTCTTTCCAGTGTTTTTGTGTCTCCGAACTCGGATTCCGGAACGCAGACCATGGGCTGTTCTGTTGCGTTTTTCAGCAAATGATTGTATCAGCTTCTTATGAAGTTGACTGTGGCGGTGGTGGATTCCAACTGGGTTTCTAGAACAGTAGAGGTAAGCGATTCCAGCTCCTTTAGGTACGGGCGGGGTTGGGCATCCCTTGGAGACTGGTTCTTCGGGAACTGCTGGTCTAATCGCTGGCGGTTCTGGTGGAGGAGGTTGATTTGATGTTGTGGTGATTGGAGCTGGGGTTGTTGTTGAAGTTGTAGTTGTTGTGGTGGTGGTCGAAGTGGTTGTGCTGGTGCTTGTTGGGCGTTGAATACAAGTTCGACCGTCTTCATCTAAAGCGTAGTCTTCAAAACATATGCATTGATAAGATCCTTGGGTGTTGATGCAGTCTTGGCTGCAGCCTCCATTGTTGTCTTCGCATTCGTTGTAGTCTCTGCAGTTCTTGGGGTTCCTGGTAGAAAGTTCAAATGTAAAATACTTGAAAAAACAGTAGGTTTAGACATTGAAGTGTATTTACCTCTGATCTTTCACAAAGCCTTGAGGACAAGCACATTGGTAGGATCCCAACAAATTGATACAAATCTGATTCTGTCCACAAGCTCCCAAGGAGCATTCGTCGATATCTGAAACAACAAAGTTTGTACGTTAGTGCCGTGAGATATAGGATAGATTCTATCCCAGATTTTTGAATTTTTTAAACTTACCAACACAAGAAAGCTCGTCATCAGCCAACTCGTAGCCGGTAGTACATTTCATCTTTGGGTATCGAGGAATGGGCAGAGGCGTTGTAACCGCTGGACGTGAACCACGCTCGAAGGATTCCTCTTCAGACTCCTCCTCCTCTTCTTCTTCTTCGGTTTCGAAGAGATCCGAATCGGGTACACGGGCTGGGGTTTGTGTTGTTGGCGGAGCAGTTGGTCGAACATCGACGTCGTAGATTTGAGGACGTGCTGGTTCTGCGGTAGTGGTCATGACTGGGCGGAAGTCGATCACTTGAGGAACGAATGGTTCTGGTGTAGTCATAATGGGTGGAGGAACAAATGGAGGTTCTGTTACTTCAGGCTCTGGTTGTTGCGGGGGTTCAAAGTGTTCAGATGGACGATATCCGGGTATTTGAGGTTGTTCGGTTGGTGGGTACGTAGCAGGAGTTTGAGTTGTTGTTGTAGTCGTAGTGATGACTTCTGGTGTTGGTACTTCACGATCTTCTGGCCTGAATACTGGTCTGTAAGGCCTTTGAGGAGGACGGTAACCGGGTCTGAATCTTTGGCCTTGGTGACCGCCGTATCCGGGTCTCCGAGTACCACCTGGGCGATATGGTAACTGAGGATGAATTTGGCGAGGTGGTTCTGAGGTTGTAGTTGTTGGAGGAGGAGGTGTGGTGGTTGTCGGAAGTGGCCTGCGGTGTACAGGGTACGTTTCTTCTTCCTCGTCGGTTTCTTCAAACTCTTCCTCTTCTGAAGTCTCTTCGGGGGTATGAACTGGCGTTGGGGTTGAAGTTGTGGTCGTAGGGGGCGGTGTCGTTGTTGTTGAAGGCTCAGGAGTCGTTGTTGTGGTGGTAGTCGAAGTGGTTGTCGGCGGTTCTGTTGTAGCCTCAGTTGTGGAGGTTGGTGCTTCGGTAGTTGTGGTAACAAGAAGGTGAGGGTAAGATGGCCTTCTGGTTGGTGGATATTCTTGACTGTATTCTTCACTCAATTCATTATCTGCATCTTCCTCTTCTTCTCTGGAGGCCAGTTCAATCCTTCGGCGTTCTTCTTCCAGTTGTTGGCGTTTCCGGTCTTCCTGGAGCCTCCGTTCGTATTCTTGGCGTTCTCGCAACCTTTGCCTTTCTTCTTCAGCTTGGCGTTCCATTTCCATTCGCCGTCTTTCGACTTCGAGTCTTTCTCGTTCCATTCTCACTCTTTCTTCTTCTTGACGGATTCGTTCACGTTCTTGGCGTTCTCTTTCGGCTCTTTGGCGTTCTTTGATTCTACGAAGTTCCTGGACCCTGTCACGTTCCCGCTGGCGACGTTCTTCTTCCATCATTTCTTGTTGGCGACGCTCTTGCTCTCGTCGCTGCTGCTCGATTATTCTTTGCTCTTCTTCAACACGCTCGCGTTCGCGCTGACGGCGCTCCTCTTCTTCCCGCTCAAGTTCCAAGCGTCGGCGCTCTTCCTCCATGCGCTCAACACTGTCTTGATGGTCATCTTCCGTGGAAGAAATTTCGTTTTCAGAGGACGCTTCAGGCTCGGGTGTTGGTGGGAGTGGTGTTGTTATGGCTTTCTGCGGAGGTTCAGTTCGATGTTCTTCAGATTCGTCATCGTAGCCATACTCATCGATTTCTACGGTTTCGTCTTGGTGACGGCGGTCTTCGTTACTTTGATGTGGGTGAAGTCTTGTCGGAACTTTTTGTTCGGGTGGAGGTGGAGCTGTGGTCGTTGTAGTAGTATGAACTTCTTCGGATTCATGATGCTTTTCCGGAGATTCTTCCGATTCAGATTCATGAGCTGGAGCTGAATTGGTAGTAGTTGGTGCTGGTGTTTCGTGCTCGTCAGACTCTGGGTCTTCATGGTGATCTTCGTGATGCTCCTCATGGTGATCTTCTGTTGACTCTGAATGCTCTGGCGATTTAGTAGACGTTGGATCTTCAAAGTGTACTTCTGATTCAACTTTTTCTTCTCTGGATTCAGATTCAGATTTAGCCGGCTGAGCAGTTGTAGTTGTAGTTTGATGGTGAACTTCCGGTTCATGCTCTTCTTCATGGCGATTTCCTTGGTGTTCTTCAGATTCGTACTCGTAGTCATCGTGATCTGATGACGGAGCTGTCGTCGTTGTCAGAACCGAATCAACAGGTGCCTCCCTAGAAACGGATTCTTCAACAAATTCCTCTTCTTCTTCCTCTGACTTTGGAATCACGAAAGATTCCGGCAAATCAGTGGTATGAACTTCAGGAGCTGCTGTTGTTGTGACTGGGTCTTCAGAATGTTCTTCGTGATGGCTGTCGTATCCCTCGTCAACTTTTTCTTCATGTTCTGAAGAATGCGACTCTCGTGAATAACTTTCTTGTTCATGTTCTGCAGGGGGTAAAGTTGTTGTTGACGGTTGTACTTCATGATGAGTTCCATGAGCGCCATTAGTATCTTCTTCTGCTGAAGCTGAAACCGAATGCCCGCTAACTGTTTCGGGTTGGAGGTGGTCCAAGTTATGTTGCGGACGTTCCTGGCTTTCAGAGCGTGAATGATGTTCATCTTCTTCTGAAACCCGATCCTGGTTACCTTGATCTTCGGAATCGGTTGTGGTGCTGTCATGAGTTGACGGGTCTGCAGTTTCCGGATGATGAGCAGTGGAATCGGGTTTCTCAGTTGGCACATGTCGAGTTTCGGAATTTACTTGTTCTTCTTCTTCAGTGACATCGTGTTCATCGGCAGAAGATGGTTTTTGAGTGGTCTCAGCCTCAGCTTCTTCCTCGTTTTCTCCGTTGTCGCCGTTTTCTTCATAAAAGAACTCGTCCTCTTCGTATCCTTCTTCGCCATGATCTTCTTCTTCTTCCGGGTTATCACCACCTTCTTCTTCAGTGGCTTCTTCGGTTTCTCTTGGAGGTTCCTGGGACTCACCGCCTTCTTCTCCGGAAACTTGACGAGGACGGCGAATCAGGAGTTTACCGCCATAGCCAGGGCTGAAAAAGTAAAAAAGACTGAAATTAGTAATTGAAGCTGTCGTGAATTTTAAAATTAGCACTTTACAAATATTAGTTGGTGATTTAACCGTAAATATAATTGAAGTTGATGTGTTCGGTAGACAAATGAGCATAATTGTGGAAACAAAATCGTGATTATACTTCACTCAACTACGTCCTTTGTCGTTGTTGAGGTAACTAAGGTAGTTGAGCTAGCGAAGCGGGGAAGAGGTTGTTGCATGTTAAAAGCTGAAAAAGTAAACAATATGCACCTAACAATGTGAAAACATTGGAGATTTTTCCATGTACGTTACTACGGACGCCGCCTTGCCGTTGCCCGTCAGA